>MU551605.1:1271475-1341475 GCA_024362625.1 Silurus asotus
TTACCCCCCCCCCCCCCCCCATTCGCGAGCATTGAAACAAAGTTGCGTGTTTTTTCGAGATGTTAATGAGCATTACCCATTAATTCTCTGTGTGCTGTTTCCAGGCCGAGCCTTTCAGAGAGGTGATGAAGAGGATCCAGAGCATGCTGGATATCCAGGAAAAAGAGTTTGAAAAGGTAAATGACCAATGGTGCTACAAATGTAATATAATATATATATAAAAATTTATATTTATTTATATACGAAGGCTCATTGATGCACGTAGGGTGTGAAGGCTGGTCCGTGTGGTCCGATCCAACAGACGAGCTCCTGTAGATTAAATTGTTGAAGTTAATGTTCTTGATCGACGCGTCACGACTGTTTAAGCAGCTAAAAGGGACCAACACAATATTAGGCATGTGGTTATAATGTTATGACTGACCGGTGTGTATAGCCATTGTCTGATTGGTAGTCATGGTGATGTAAACACAAGGTGTAGAATATAAAATGTAAAACCCTGTGCAGAGCGATTATGTGTCTCTTTGTTTCTGTGTGGGGAACACGCTCACACGGCGTTCTGTATTTCCACCATGTTTCAGCCCTGTTTGGTCCGGCGTTGTTTACCTTCAGAGCTCATTGTAATTCATCAATGTGCAGCTTGTAATGCTTCTGTTAATTTTTCGATCTCACTTTATTGCCCTATACAGTTTAAGTTTGCGATCGTGATGATGGGCCGGCACCAGTACATCAACGAGGACGACTACGAAGTGAACCTGAAGGACTTCGAGCCACAGCCGGGTATGTTTCCTTCACGCTCCGTAACACTTTAGAACCGAGCTGTGCGGAATTGTATTAATTTTGTTGTTGATGAAGATAACTAGAGGACTACCGTGGACAGCGGACTCCTAAAATTGAGACGAATTGATTTTTACCTTTTTACAGACGTTTTTTTTTTATTTTTATAAGGCCTGTTTTTCTACAAGCGTGCATCGTCTTTTGAGTAAAATTCTTACAATTAATCAGGCAATAGAATAATACGTTAGCAATAAGACCAATAATAATATAATGTAGGTGTTATATAATACATTTTATTTGGTGATCATTTTAATAGACCAAATCACGCACGAGACTTCACCACATAATGTTTGCGCACATCGCTGTAACAGGAAATGAATTAAACACTCAGTCCTTCTCTGTTCAAACTATCAATATAACACGCTAGTTACATATTAAGTATAAGAACTATTTGGATCACTTGATCACGTGTTTCAGAAGGTTTCATGTTCCCCTTTTTTTTCTCCCTCTTTCGCAGGAAACATGTCCCACCCGAGACCTTGGTTAGGGCTCGACCACTTCAACAAAGCGCCGAAGCGAGGCCGCTACACGTACCTGGAGAAGGCTATCAAAATCCACAACTGACGCGCTGTCTCTCTCTTCGCCCTAACCAACCCTTATTAAAGACTCTAACCAGAAGTTGTGTGTGTGTGTGTGTGTGTGTGTGCACCACTTTTTACCACCTGCCCTGCGGTTACACAGAACCCTGCCGATGAAGTCTTCAGCAAACCAGAGTTCCTACTCATCAGTTTTCTTTATTCTTTTTCTTCCCCCGCCCCTTCCTTTAGAAGCTCTCTGTCGCTTTCCTGTGTTTTGTCGGGAGAATGAATTGAATTTTAACAAACGGGGGAACAGTATGAACTTTCTAGACAGGTTTTTTTTTTTGTTTTTTGTTTTTTCTCTGCTTTTTTTTTTTTGTTTTTTTTCTTCTTCTTCTTGGGTTTCGTTTTCTTTTAAAAAATTTTGGTTTTAAAGAATTGTTACGGCAGGAAATCTGCTGTGTGTGTAGTGATGGAGGGAGGAGGACGGTAAAAAAAAAAAAAAAAGTTTGCGAACGCATGGATGTCGAGGATATTTAACCAAAAAGGACACCGCTGATGGCTGAAGCTTACTCAGATGCAGTTCCGTGTTTTCTCGTCCCTTAGCGCAACGCTAGGATTTTGTTTTGTTTTGTTTTGTTCTCCCCCTTTCCATGTTTACACAATTTTCGCTTAGTTCGGTTAAGAATTCAGTCGTCTCTTTCATGGGGGAAAAAAAAAACACTTGTATGCTAAAAATAAAGATCCACGGCATTGTTTTAAAAACAAACAACAAACGAAATGAATCGTCTGTACTTCATTTTGCATGTTGGCACTTAATACTGAAGGTTTTACATTTCTCCACAGCGCTAAATGTAATCTTTGGTCGTGTTTTTGGCCCCGAGGCCCCCCGTGTGTTTCTTTTCTCTTTCTCTCCCTCAGCACACCTTCTTACGCTTCTCTCTCTCTCTGTCTCTCTCTCTTTCTCTCTATTTCTCTCTCTCTGGTTTTTGTTCCTCTCTCGTTTTTGCCGTGGGATCGGAGCCGGCGTGGCTCCACGTTCGTCCTTCGTTAGCAGGAGGCTGCAGACTTTCGCTAGACTGGTTCAGGATGTAGAGAAACCAGCATTAAAAAAAAGAAAAAGAAAAAAAAATTGTTTTGTTTAGTTTTGTTCCTTTCTCACTTCTTCTTCTTCTTCTTTTTTTTTTTTGTTTTGTTGTTGTTGTTGTTTCCTTCTAAGCACCGAAGGAGGCGTGCTCCCGAAGTGCATAGTCGGCTTTGTAAAGACAAACATTTAAAATTGTATATTTAAAAAGAAATGGACATGTAAAATTAAAGACACACTTTTGTTGGGTACAGATCGATCCAGATGTTCATATTCATTGTGTAGTTTTATTTTGGACACCGTTTCGTTTTATTCAAATTTATTTTTTTTCCTCAACTTAATTGCTCCAGTTTATTTTAAGTGCAGATGCGAATCACATTCTTTTGAGTCCAATTCCCAGACCCCCTCTCCAACTCCCCTCCCTTCCACCCCGTGTCCAATTCCTCCGTGTAGCAGCAGTGTACAACAATTATTCCTGTATATTGCCTTTTTGCTGAAAAATGTATGTTGAATAAAATTTTCTATAAAAGCTTTTGCGCTTACTGATGGACCCTGATTGGCTCTGATTCGGCTGCTGCATGATTGTACAAAATGATCAATTTCTATTCAAATTTCTAATCTTATCCCTGTTGATCATTTTCTACATTGGAACGAGTGTGTTCAGTGTCCCCAGTGTGCAAATCAACATCGGTGTGAGTGGCAACATCTGCAGTGATCCACATCAATTGGTGGTTTTTGTGTAAAAATCCTCCCATGTCCACATTTTAGTTTTGACCTGCATCATTTCCACCTGCTGTTTATTTACTTTTGCGAATCCGTTTTTGCAGACTGAAAACGCCATCCGAGTGTGGATAGAAGGTCCGAACCAAAAGAGAAGAAATGTATAGTTGTGGAAGTGTGATGTCATCCTGAATTTGTTACGCAGACGCACCGAATGCTGAAATCCACACAGTTTCACACACAGATGCAGATGCATGTACACACGTTCTCAGGCTTCTGTCATTTTGTGCAACATCTCAAAATATGAGTGATTAGACTTCTGTAGAATTGTAATTACTGTGAGGGAAAGGACTGAGCAGGTGATCCGATGTTAACTTTGTAATTGGATTAAACTGATTTCAAGGTCACAGCAAGGACAAGTCTTACATAATTATTGTTTTTTTTGGGTTTTCTTTCAATAGTCAAACACAACGGATTTAATTAAATAGAATCGATCTCCTTTTGCACAAATGCATCTTTGAGCTTCTGTCCAGCAAGAGACTGGAGTCCAAACCAGAGCACCTGGCTGAGGTGAGAAAGGGTTAAAAAAAAAATGGGTGGAGCTTAATGTCTACACAGATATAAATCATTGCATATTTATGTTTGTTGGCTCATCTGCTGTTTTTATTGGATTTATTTGAGCGATAAGGTTTCATTGGTCAAATAGGAAGCTTGTGTAAAATGTATTATCTGGCAGGTCTCATTTTATCTCCAATGCACCACCAGAACTCTAGTGAGGTCCTGATGCTCCATTTGACATTACTGTCTTAAATCTGACTTAGAAGCCATTAAACATGTGGGTGGATGGAGGGTAGGAAAGAAAAAAAAACAACAGGAACTAGCTGACAAAGACGACGTTCAGTCTGAAAATTGTACACATTTTTTTTATTAAGGCAGAGATTCATGTACATCGACTTGTAGATCACAGTAGCAGAGCCTCCACATTGCAATACAAATATACCTTTAATAATAAATCCGATTTGATAAGGAGAATTATGTACAACGCACAGGGCTTTCCAATGGACCTACTACATTTTTCTAACTTGACTAGTGTTTATTTTAATAACGTGTGTGTGTGTGTGTGTAGGAGTGTATCGTAAATCATTTCTATAACACTTGCAGAGCCCAGAACGCCCCAGATAATAATCACACCCACAAATTCCTCTCAAAAAAATCCTCAAATCTCATAATATTCAGAATTATAATATAATGATCGTTTCCTTCATATAAAACACCGGATTTATATATTTGTGTGATCGTATTCGAGTCCAGAGGAACTTTAAACACTTTAATCTCTGGTTGTAGATCAGCGCTTTTCCATCCAGTCCACGGCTTCGTCCCAAACGCTAGCGTTCCTGCCGAGTCGCATCAATTAGCTTAAAGATAATCCAATAATACAAATGAACCTCGGCCATTTTTCTTTAGAAGTCCTGTCAGGTTAGCTCAAGTTAGCTAGCTAGCAGGCGTTAGTGACTTAGAAATATTTACTTTTAAAATAATTTCACATTAGCACGTTTGCTAGCTAGATAGCTTTAGCAGACTATGATGATTTAAATCATTGACTAGTAGGAGTGAATCTTTTTACAGGTTAGCTTGAGTATGCTAGCTGGCTAACGATTTTTGTTTTGTGTTGGTATTTTCTGTCAGACTAGCTTGTCTAGGCTGCATTTCTAATGAAAAAGATAATAAGGAATAATATTTCAAAAAATCCTGTCAGGATCGCTCCGATGAACTAAACGATTAGCATTAGCAGAAGAATTTTTACAACAGTTGCTAACAAACTGATTATTCTGTTGGAATTTAGGATGTGTAATATGTTAAACTGCAAAAATATAACTTTTTAGTCCCTTTTAATCGTGATGCTGTCAATAATTTCGATTCTCTGAGGAATTTTAGCGTCCAGGATTCGTTTGTTTGCTCTGTCCAGCTCCGAAATTAAACGCACAAGAACACTGAATATCTGAAAACAGAGCGAGAAAAAAAAAGAACCTAAGCTCGTGGTAATCTTTGGATCAGAAAAACGCTGATTGTTCAAAAATAGAAGCCTTCTAATCTGCATGTGTCTGAAACGGAGTCGAAGCGACGGAGTTCCTTTACGTCGCGGTCGTGTACTGCAGGAGTGTGTTGCAGAAGAAGTAATGATCATAACAATACATGGTAAGAGTAATAAAGTGTGCCAGTGTCCAGCAGCTAATCTCGTGATTACACATGATCACGTCGACTAGATGTTGATGACAATGTTTTGTGTTTGGGTTTTATTTCCCAGCGAGGAAGTCGGCCGGGGTCAGCAACACCGCTTCTTCTCCACATGCAGGACACGGTGACACTTGGGGCAGGAGTGATAGACGTCTTTGAAGAACTTGAGGAAGAACGGCAGGAGGCAGCAGCCAATCACCAACCTGAAATTCAGTAAATATAAATGCAAATGTAATACGTATAGTGTGTATAATCACAAACACAATCATAACAGTATACACTCAGAAAATCCTGATCCATTCACACACACACACACACACACACACACACACACACACACACACACAGTCTATTCTTTTCAATCTTTCACCGAAATGATCAACAATTGAGTACATTTTTTAAATTTTTGTTGACCTACAACAACGACAATA
Source organism: Silurus asotus (assembly GCA_024362625.1). NCBI lineage: Eukaryota > Metazoa > Chordata > Actinopteri > Siluriformes > Siluridae > Silurus > Silurus asotus. Next base: position 1,277,298 of record MU551605.1, read on the forward strand.
ACAATAATTTAAAAATGTTAAGCGTTATGTTTATTCATTTTAAACTTTTATAATTTTTTATATTTTATTTCTACATAAATCAAAGGTAATACATTTTAATATAATTAAAATGAAGGTAAAAAACCTAAATGTAGTCTTTATTTTATTTTTTATTTTTTTTGTTACATTTTTAGATAAATGGATAAACTTTTATAATTTTTTATATTTTATTTCTACATAAATCAAAGGTAATACATTTTAATATAATTAAAATGAAGGTAAAAAGCTAAATGATAGTCTTTATTTTATTTTTTATTTTTTTTGTTACATTTTTAGATAAATGGAAATTTGGAAAATAATGAAAATTACATTTAAAACATTTAAATACCACATTTAAAAAATAGATTCTTTTCTAACCCAATTTTTTTATTTTATTTTATTTTTTTATTTCTTCATATTCTTCATTTTTTGAATAATTTTTTTATTGTATATATTCTTTGTGTTGTTTGCATTTTTTCAAATAAATATTATTTTCTTTTGCACTGGACATTTGTTTTTTTTTTGGACTTTCTTTTAATATTTAATATTTTTTTTATCTCTAATTATTGACCCTTTATTTCTGAAAACTTCTATTCAGTCCACATCCTGGTATTTTCTCAGTCTCACGAGATTCATTCCTGTGATTCTGTTTATATTTTGTGACTTTTTCAGCCCTAAAAAGAAAGAAAACGTTTTGGTAAATCTGAAGATATTTAAAGAAGAGTGTTGGTGTTGTGGTACTGATGTGATAAAATTCCAGTGTTTCTGTGTGTAAAACTAATAGTTTGAGTATAAATAAGTTTATTTCTCTCTCGTACCCGCACAGGATGAAGAGGAGGCACATGAGCCAGGCGTACATTCCCACTTTATAGGTGACATGGGTGAGCACTTGCTCCTGGCAGCTGGTGCAGGTGACCATGCCGGGGGAGCGTCCAAGCTCTGTCTCATAACTCACAAACTTGTTCCTGTCACTCGAGGTGGTCTGAGCTGCGAGAGGGGAGAAGGAAGGAAGGAAGTGTTTAGAAGGTGAGCTGAAGTGTTGCTGAAAAGCAGACACACACTCACACACACACACACACACACACACACACACACACACTCACTCACCTGTTGAGATATGGGTCGGCACTCTGTAATCTGGATTGCCAGAGGAGCCCTTGGGGTCGAACCCCGTGTGCACCTTGTACACCTTCACGTTGTCCCCTGGGGTATCAACTGCAAAGAACAAGGAGAGAGTCACGACATGTCATCACCACACGTGGAGGGCAACAGGAACCAAATGTGTGGAGCATCATATTTAATAAAGGCCATCAGAGATAATTATAATTTGTCTCGAACAAGTTGTACGGTGGTCTGAGTCCAAAGTGGTTATAGTGCGTTATAACGTCTTCTCTTCTCTTGTGATCACGACTTCATCTTCTGATCTGGACTTAACAAAAGTTGTTTTCTCGTGATCACGACAAAATCCGCACCACAAGTGTTTATGGTTTTTATCCATGATGCTTCATGTAGAACATTCCTCGTGATCAGCAAGCAAGAAACAACTTGGCCACGATTGGGTGGATGTTTATTATCCAATAATGCTGCTTCTAGAACATGCTCTTATGCCGAATACACGGAACAATGAAGTCGTGAGAACGAGAAAACAAGAAAGAACAAAATATAATGCATGGTGTCTTCTGTATAACTGAGATCTTAGATTTTTTTTCTAAATGTAATTATTTTTGTTTAGGAGGAAAATCCATAACTCGTAGAACCAGAAGCCATTTTTTAACTTTGGGTTAAATATGATAAATGGTGATGATACCCACCGGGTATGATGTAGGGTGGAGGGTCTTTTATTCCAGAGCTCATTTTCTTATCTGTTTAGCTGCAAATGCAAAAGACAATCAATCAATCAATCAATCAACAATTCAACCAATCAATCAACATATTCATTTGGTCAGATTTTTCTCTATTATTCCTGCAACGTTTTCTTCTGCAACTTCATTTTCTATTTTTTACTATGACATTTTAATGACTCGCTGTTTTAATTCATATTTTATTTCTGTATTTTATACCACATCATTTCAATCCCATCCTTCGCGTTCTTCTATTATTCTGCACTTGCCGTTTTTCTGCCCCCTGCTGGAGATTTTATGTAATTTCCTGAAATTCTTAAGAAAAATAAATCTGAAGGTAAATATCTGATGTTATTGCCATGTTATTAAATCTCCTATTATATTCTTATAGTAACCATCAGACGACACTACATATTATTAAGTTAAACCTTTAATGGGAAAAGTGACTTTTCTGTACGAGAAGCAGGTTAATGTGTGGATGTCTGATGCTTTTCTGCCTTCAGATTAAAAACAAAACAAAAAAATACTAGAATTTTATCTCCAGTTTGAAATGTTGGTTTCAGCCACTAGAGGGAGCAAGTGATCTCAGATTATCAACCTGCGATTTCAACATGTTTAGAGTGTACGGTTCTCAGATTTTGACCACCAGAGGGCGCTAGGGGGTAATTTCAGATTCATTTCACTTTTTTTCGGTCATTGTCCGGTTTGGTGTTTGACTGTAAACCAGAGGGGCCCAGACTTTTTCCTATAAAGTGCAAAAAAAAAAAAATGTTGGGTTATACCAAACATCATATTCAAATGAAAATCTGGGAAAATGGTTTTCCTTGATTTGTGATTTCATAATATTTATAAATAAATAAATAAGAAATAAAAATAAAAAAACAAATAGAAAGTGCACTGATGAGAGACATTACGGCTCTCCTGTATTTTTCCAGTATTTTTCCAAATGGGAATTTCCCCCGTTTTCTCCTGTATGGAAAGCCGAGCCTAACCAAAAATAGGTCACCATGGGCACAATTTTGGCCCACAGGTCAGAGTTTGTTTTTTTCTGCTGCAATCTGAACTAATCTTTCTGCCAGGTCATGTAGTCAAAATTGTATGATTTCGATCATGAATGCTTTCAAATTGAGGTTGAGTTCAGGATGAAGTTCTAGTGAGAAAAAAAATGTAGTACCTTTAAATTGATAAATAAAGAAAAAAAAAATTGTAATAGATTTTTCGCTTCAGAATCCAGAGTTTAATGGTGTATGAAATGTCTTTGGTGTTGTTTTGGATTGTACTCCAGCGTGTATATATGTGTGTGTGTGTGTGTGTGTGTGTGTGTGTTTTATAAATAAAATATATCCATAAAGATAACTCTCGATGATGAGGGTCCAGCGCCACCTAGCTAGCTACAGCTACAGTTCTCTCCTACGATGGTGATCGGAAATGCTTTAAGAAGTTCACATTCTAAAGAGGCAGGAATGCGTCCCAGTGAACGCCTCGTTGAGAAATCCGACTAGCCGAGCCTGTACTGGGTCAAGACGCCTGGAATGTTGCTCGGCTGCATGTCTCTCTCGACAGTTTCATTCGCTCCTCGAGAACTTCGCACATATCCGACATTCTGAGACGGTGAAGGTGGTGAGAGGGTGTTGTTATTAGCGCTGAGGTACCATGAACAGTTTTCCAAGAGAAGGATTTGCATGTGGGGAAATATCTATAATTCGGTGTGGCCTTCTCAGGTAACATCATGGTCATGAAGGAGGTTAAGTCAGTAACTTAAGTTCCAGACCTAGGATCAGATAGATCCTCAGCTCAGCATCAGCTTTTAATAAATAAATGGGGTGTAACAGAACTGTGGGTCTTTATATATAAACCGATCGAACACTGAGGGTGTGACGATGCGCAGGTTCGACCGCATACCTCAAGAATTCTGTCCATATACAGTGACTTTATAAAGAAGCATTATTTCCAGGCGTGTCACCTTTTTCAACACCCAGCTTTATTTTTATAGGCTTTTAAAGATCGATCCCTGAGTGACGCTTTTATATTTTAAGGTGTGTATCAGGGCCGGGATTCTGCTTGAGACAAGGAAAAAAAAAAGGTCATCTGAAGCTCACGTGACTAAGAGAAGCATTACGAGAGCCTTGTTGTTCAGGTGGTGTCTTTATCTTATCTTTCATCCACTGGTGTTTATAGTGTAGCTTTAAAAATAATAATTATTCTAGCGGTGTAAATAAACCAGGATTGGGGCTTTTTGGGACGTGTGAGTGTTTAATGTTTATATAATTTGGTGGAGGTTCACATAATTGTGAACTAATAACTGTGTAACTAATAATAAAGACAGACAATACGACTGAGAGAATTCCATCAATTTATGATCGATCAATAAAATCTCTCACGCCGTACACCCCCTGTTAATCCCCTGCATCATATCCTGAAAAAATATTGCAATTTCGTTTAGGAACGTTGCAAAAATCAGTGCTACATTTCTTCTCTCTGGCTTTAAACAAAAATTTAGATTAATTTGCTGAAGAAGCTGAGGAATGTTCAGGTATTATATCAGCGATATTTGTTTGATATTTACATGTATATGAATTTGATGTATGTCCAGCACCATGGCCAGCGACTATGTGGGTTATAGGATGTGTGGGGTCTCCCAAATGAATTCCATTTTCTCTAAAATGTTCACAGAAAAAAAAAAAGTGGATTTGATTCAATTTTGTTCTGAACTAATAAAATATAAAAGACATTTAAATGGATTGATTACAGCACTAACTGATTGTTGATTGAGGAAATCGGTGAACATTCAACCTTATTGGAAATTTATAGGGCACTAAAACTAAAACTAAAACTAAAACTAAAGCATTCGAGACATTTGATACGAGTGCAGTATATTATATTATAAATATTATATACAAAGAGAGACAAAGAGAGAGAAAGAGAGAGAGAGAGAGAGAGACTAAAAAGAAATTTGAAAGAGAGAATTTGATTTTGATGGAGAGAGAGAGAGAGAGAGAGAGAGAGAGAGAGACTAAAAAGAAATTTGAAAGAGAGAATTTGATTTTGATGGAGAGAGAGAGAGAGAGAGAGACTAAAAAGAAATTTGAAAGAGAGAATTTGATTTTGATGGAGAGAGGGGGAGAGAGAGAGAGAGAGAGAGAGAGAGAGAGAGAGGGAGAATAAAAAGAAATTCGAAAGAGAGAATTTGATTTTGATGGAAAGAGAGAGAGAGAGAGAGAGAGAGAGAGAGAGAGAGAGAGAGAGGGAGAATAAAAAGAAATTCGAAAGAGAGAATTTGATTTTGATAGAGAGAGAGAGAGAGAGACTACAAATAAATTTTGAAAGAGAGAATTTGATTTTGATGGAGAGAGGGAGAGAGAGAGAGAGAGAGGGAGAATAAAAAGAAATTCGAAAGAGAGAATTTGATTTTGATGGAGAGAGAGAGAGAGAGAGAGAGAGAGAGAGAGAGAGACTACAAAGAAATTTTGAAAGAGAGAATTTGATTTTGATGGAGAGAGAGAGATGAATACAAAATGTCTATCATAATATACACACACACACACACACACACACACACACACACACACACACACACACACATTCATGGTGCATGTGACCAGGCGTTCCCTGGCTTCATTGTTCTACATTATTCTTTTGATTAATGGTCTCTGTTGCAACCCTGTGTTTTATAAATACGATGTTAAAAAAAAAAATCCTTTCGATTTCAAAGCCACTCAAGACCAGAATTGAGAAGAAACCCTCACGATCTCAATAACGTGTCTCCATAATGTTTCCTTTTACATTTGATATTAAATATTTCCCCTAATCTAGGATTTTTTTGGGGGGGGAATCAGAACGAATGATGTCACATGTTCTGTTCATCTCCTCCCTGAGCATCTATGTGAAAGGATGTTAGGTAGATTTTTAAATGCTTCAGGAGCTCATGAGAATTTATTCAGCAGCCCCGACGCAAAATAATGATCTTGAGACATCAACATAAATCCAATTTGAAGATGTTCTACACGACCCGATATTACTTCCAATCGTCTTTTCTACCAAATCCCTAAATCAGCATGATGAACCAAAGCCCATGTCAAGTCAAGTATATGATCCAGTCTGACTTACCCTCCTGCTGCTGCTGCTGCTGCTGCTGCTGTCTTCAGTCGCCACTCAATCCGGTTTAGGACGAGACGTTGTCCTTTTCACAGTGTCCTCCACACTCCACCCTCCTGGATGTGAACACACTTTCATACGTATTCAACTGGCCCATGAATATGCATCGGCATGAGTCAGGAAGTCCAGGCCTTTTTTTCTTTGACTTTGTTTCTCGGTAAACCTGTTTTTGTGGTGACAATGTGCCCGTACAGGTGCAGTGAGGAAACTATGGGGGTTTTTGTGTTTGTTTTCTTGTTGTTGTTGTTTTTTTTTCCTCTTAAAGACCTAAACACGATTACACACGTGGTTTGAAAATATTTGCGACTGATTCCCATTTTAGAGTGGAAACTAATGAATTAGTATATAATGTATGTGGTAGATGTGTGTGTGTGTGTGTGTGTGTGTGTGTGTGTATATATATATATATAAAGAGCTGTACAGAATCATGAAGGAATTAAGGAGTAAAATGTATTAAGTATATATTTAGATTTCCATCTATTTTTATATAAAAACAACAAACTTTGGGGCGTACACTTAATTATGCTTGTCCCTGAACACTTCATGTCATCATAAGTCGATGATGATAATGATAATGATGTGGAGGAATTTTACAGCACAGCAATTTTGTTCAATAATCAGGATTAGAACTGGACGTCATATTTTATTTATTAAAAAACTTCTCTGTCGTTAAATACAAAGTGCTGAAACTGGAGACTCCTTCCATACATCTAACATAAACATCTCCTAACTGTAAAAAGCTTCCGATGATCACACACACTATATACGAGCTGTTGCCATAGCGACGGAGAAAGTAGAGCACGGTTAATATACAACTGTTATAGGAAATCGATCAACACTCTCTGACCAATCAGGATGCAGAATCTGACATGGGTGTGGTTTAAGAGATGAATTCCCACCTAAGCTGGGCAGCGTCAGTGTGTCATTTCACAATAATTCGATCTGCAATTGTTATTCTAATGTCGAAATCGTTACCTGTTTCACACCCAGACTTCTTTAAAGCTGACTGTTATCGGGCGATTTGCCAAAGGTTTGTGGACAATACAAACTACTGCTACTTACCTACAAAACTCTAAATGGTTTATCTTCATGTATCTCTCCAGTCTTCTAACACGCTACAATCCGTCACGCTTCTTCAGATCTCAAAATCTCTGGGCTTCTAGTAGTTCCTAGAATAGCAAAGTCCACTAAATGTGGTAGATCTTTCTCACATTTAGCTCCTAAACTCTGGAACAGTCTTCCTGACAGTGTTCGGGGCTCAGACACACTCACCCAGTTCAAGTGCAGTTTAAAGACGTATGTTTTTAGCGAGTTCTACACATAACACACATCACATCATAACCTTGTGCTCCAGAACATCACATGCACATCATCAACTTGTGCTGTTAATATCATGAACAGCAGCTACGCTAATTCCTCTCCACCGCTTCTCTTTCTCTCCCCATCCCGAGACATCCTGAGGTTGCTCCAGCTCCAATCACGTCCCACCTCATGAAGATTGTGGACCTTTAAAGAAGTAGATGCCGAACTCACAAACATCCCGGACCATCTAGAGATGTACCAGCGCCAATGTGCCAATCATAGTACCAGTGCCAATCATAAGATTGGTAGGTTGTTTTTTTTAACATCCCATTTCATGTACTCTTATAGAAAACTTCACACTTCTAAAGATTTAAGCAGAGATTTGTGTAAGATCCATTCAGTCACGAGCTCTATAACAGGAGATCTTCCACATCTTTCAACCCATGCATCTTCATGGAGCTGGCTTCATGCACAGTGGTGTTGTCATGCTGGAACAGGTTTGGGGCTCCCAGTTGAATTAAAGGAAAATGTTCATGCTGCAGCTTCTAAGGACGTCCTGTATAAATGTGTGGCTCTTGTGTGGGTACAGTTTTAGGAAGAACCGCATATGACTGAAAAATTCATGTCTCAATATACATATTCTTTACCGTCATCAGCATCAGATATGAGTGTGGATTCACCTTTTTCACCAGAACCATTAACAGAAGCTTCAGTGACTGCAGAGTTATTTTCATGATCACATTCATTCTGATGCATCATCAGTTCCACAGCAGCAGCTCCAGTAAGCTATTAATAGAGAAAAAAGAGAAGAGAAGAGCGTTAACTACATTTTCTTGTTCATAGTTATAGCAGTTTTAGGTTGGTCTATTTTAAATAGTGAAAGGGAAAGTTTATAGGACTGTGGTGAGACCTGAGATGTTGTTTGGTTTAGAGACAGTGGCGTTGAGTAAAAGACAGGAGGTGGAGCTGGAGGTAGCAGAGCTGAAGATGTTGAGATGTTCGTTGGGGGTGACTACATTGGACAGGATTAGAAATGAGTTTATTAGAGGGACGGCGCATGTTGGACGTTTTGGAGACAAGATGAGGGAGGTGAGATTGAGATGGTTTGGACATGTGCAGAGGAGGGACATGGGGAATATCAGAAGAAGAATGTTAAGCATGGAGCCACCAGGAAGGAGGAAAAGAGGAAGACCAAGAAGGAGGTTTATGGATGTGGTGAGGGAAGACATGCAGGTAGTTGTTTTGAAAGAGGCAGATGTAGAGGACCGGGGGTGTTTGGAGACGGAGGATCCTGCTGAAGAAGTTTTAAATTTTTTATTTTTTTTTCTTTACACGCAATCCTGCTGCATTGTTCATTCACCATCTCCATTCAGGACTTTGTGTAAGGGGTCACATGACATCACATCACATCACATTCCACATGAATATCTCATCACGTCATATGGTATCACATCACATTACATCCCATCACATCTCACACCTTTTTACCTCCTTTGTTGGTTTACTTCAATTCAGAAGTGACTGGAATGTGAGGGAAAGTCAGACAGAGATTAGCACAGACCGAGAACACAACCACACACACACACACACACACACACACACACACACTAGAGCTGACACACCTTTTTGCACAGTTGATCCTGCCCTACAGCATTCCCCAGGTCATAACCAAATCTCTCTCTGTTTCACATGCCCAAAACATCTGCTCATCAGCCATCAGAGGATCTCTGTGTGTGTGTGTGTGTGTGTGTGTGTGTGTGTGTGTGTGTGTGTGTGTGTGTGTGTGTGTGTGGTGTATTTATTACCAGCTCTGACGTGACACTTCTGAATATTTCACTTAATTTCCATGTTTTTTTTGTCTATGGGATTTTATCTGTCATGTGTGAGTGCATGAGAAATAGTGAATTTAAGTGAACATCATGTGAACGATACACGATCATGTGACAAAGATAAAAATAAATAAAAATGCACGATGAGTAAACAATTAACTAAAAAATAAGTAAAAAAAAAAAAAAAATGAATGAAAGCAACTAAAAGAAGAAGTGAGGAAATGCATTTGAGAAAAACTGCAAAAAATTTTACTCCTATGTACAAAGAAATGAAAATAATAATTAAAAAAATGAAAACGTGTGGAAAAATGAAGAGGAAATTAAATGTATAAGACACGAAAACAAAAACACACTAAATACATGAGGCAAAAATTTTTACAGTGAAAAAGCAAAAAAATTAATCTAATAAATAAAATATATAAAAATTGTAAAAAATTTACATGCAAAAGTAAAAAGAATTGTGCAAAATACCATGCAGAATAAAACCTATGTGATCTCTCAGTGAAAAAGTAAATCAGCAGAAAGTGTGGGGAAAAAACACATTGAAATCAAATTGAACTAAAAACCCATATATTTGCTTTTTTTTTTCATGTGAATTGTTTATTTTTGGGGAAAGCTGGCATGGCCCATCACTTGTCTTTTGAGCTTTTTTTTGGTGTCATCTGAAGAACATGTGTAACATCATTCCTCCTGCTGGAGATCCTGCACACAAAAGCTGCCGTGAAAATAAATTGTCGGAAAGTCACACGTTTTTAAAACCCTGGTTACACCCTTTGAGCGAGAAACACACTTCACTCACAGACATAAATCCACACCCATAAAATTACAAACTCAACAAACATATATACATTTTTGCAATTTCCTTATTCTGTTTATAGTAATTACATTTACAGATGTTGTCCTGGAGCTCACAAGTTCCTATGAGAATCGCAGGAGGTTCATCAGCTTGAAGATGGCTGTAGTATAAACATAAGGCGAACAAATAGGCGGTTGTGGGCTGTGGGATGTCTGGAGGTGAACCTTCATTACTTCAGAACATCAGGAGTATAAACATATGACATCTAAGTAGCTTCTTGTGAGTTTCAGAAGTAGGAACTTCTTCAGAACATCAGGAGTGTAAAATTGTGGCCTACAAGTTGATGGGTTGGAGCAGAAGTATATGATTATGTGCCTAAGAATATAAGGAGTAGGACCTGATTTGCTTTAGACTGTTGGAATGTTGGAACTTGGGCCTACAAGAAGCCCAAGATGTGGGTGATTGTGGGTTTCAGGATGGCAGGAGAAGGAACTTCATTACTTCAGAATGCGTATGACATCCAAGTCTTGTAGTGTTCAGAACATCAGGAGCACCTACAGACATAGGTATTTGTGGGTCTCAGGAAGGCAGGAGAAGGAGTCCATTTGCTTCTGTATGTCAGGATTTGAAGCTTGTGGGCTTCAGGATGACAAGAGTTGAAACTTGTTTGCTTGTTAGGAGAAGAAGATGGTGCTCTTCAGCATGGCAGGAGTTACAGGATGTGTGCATTGTACTAATTTAATTGATTACATCTTACTTATTTAGTGAAATCCTTTATTAGCATGTGTTTTAAGGAATTTAAAGTCAGAGTCTCTGAGGGTCCAGAGATTTGACACAAAACCTCATGGTGCAGAAGCTGGTACAGCAGCTCCAATACCATGCATTTCAGAATCTTAATTCAGATTATTATTATTACTTCTTTATCCAATAGGGACTATTTATTATTTACTATACACTTAATGATACACTCTTTGCATGTGTGTGTGTGTATGTGTGTGTGTGTGTGTGTGTGTGTGTGTGGTTTAGAGAGTGAGGAATGTGGACAGCTCCTGAGGCATCCTCCTATACTTTACCCCTGACCTGTTTTTGTTCCCCTTACAGCCGTGCATCGTCTGTTTACTCTGTCCATCCGGCTTTAATTCCTTTTACTCACCACATTCCTTATATGGTCAACATTTCCTGCTCTCATTTTCAATTAGTCTTTTGCTTCTTGCCGCTGTCTTGCAGATTTAAACCCTTTATAACATATACCAGAAGATGAATGTCTCAAATCTGAGTTCAGAATATAACATTGACACTGCAGTCTGTCTCAAAGTGTTCGAGACGGCGGGAATTTGTGTCTTTTTTTTTTCACGTTTATCTACTGTCAAAAATGCGGTCTGGCATTTCCACGTAAGTGTAAATATTTGGGTGTGGTTTTGGGTGTGCTTCGTCTGTACAGTATGGAGGCTGCAGCATGCAGGCCCGGAAGAAAACGCTTGACCTCTACGCAATGCATCGTCATCAGCGTTATCTTCATCAGCATCAAGTTAAAAAAAAATTAGCTGAAAATGATAAACGAAGAAAAATATACACTTTGAATATGTTCGAACAAAGAGGCTCCTGTGTGGGAGGCTGAAGAGACTGGATGAGCAGGTTTCCGCATGGAAACTAATCACATTCGTCCTGTCAAGCACACACTGATTGTATTTTTCAGTGAGAGAAAAGTCATGCCAGGATGTGTCTTGCTATTAATCATGAAACCTCAAGAATCGAGGAACAAGTAATCTCCGGCAGCTGTAAATCACGGCGACAAACACACGTCGTTCCATCTACGTTTCAATAATACAAAATGCTGATTTAATTAAACCATTTCAAAGAATAGTCGTAGAGGATGTGATGGATCACATGACAGTCACATGGTCTAAACGCAGTTTTTTCAAATCAAGAAGCCATTTCTACTGTACATAGCGGACGCAGTACACAGTGAATTAAGACAACGTTCCTCCAGAACCCTGGTGCTTCATTAAACAACATAGAGCTACATACACACAACATGAAGCTACATAACAGCACACAGAGCTGAGGACTAAAGTAAGTGTCATTAAGTTAATATTCACACCAGGAGTTCCTTTCCGAATCCTTCATAGCTATATTATAAATATATTTGCACGTATAAGCTTTTAATATAAGCAATAAAAGTAACCCCAGATTATACATAGTTATGTTTTTAAAGATTGTGTTACACGTTCGCTACTCATTGGTTGGTCACATGACCCTAAAATTGAATAAATTCATGTAAAATAATCCTGAAGTATTTTTCTATTTCACATTCTCAAAAAACTGTTCCTTCGTGATAAACCGCAATATTTAGCAACACATCACTTTTTTTGTTTCTGCCACTCATTTTTTTATATGCAGAACTGAAATCAGAAATGAGTTTTCCACTTCCTCATGTGAAACGAATCCAGTCTGAACAAGGCATTTCAGTACAGAGCACAGAATCAGCTTTGAGATGAGTTTAAGGCATTTCCACATTTTCACCACACTTTTGTTGTTGCATAATGACCACAGCGCTTACATGCGCAGAATATAGAAGTGTTTTTAGTTTTTCTTTGTTTTTTTTTGTTTCTTTCTTTCATCATGAGGGAGGGCAATAACAAGACGTTGACCTTTAACAAGCTCTTTTGTGTGAATGTCAATGTCTGAATTTTTTCTAGGATCCAAGTCCAAATATTTAATTTAGTCTAAAATAAAAAAATTCAGCTTCAAAATATTAGATTTAACATCAGAAATGTGTTTTGATGAGTTTATTAGAAGGACATTTTGAACACTAGGTGAGGGAGGTGTGATTGAGATGGTTTGGATATGTGCAGAGAAGGGACATGAGGTTATAGATAGTAAAATGCTGAGAAATAGAAGAAGAAGAAGGAGACGAAGAAGGCCAAAAAGAGGTAGAAAACAAATAATCAATTGTTGAAATATGTTCACTGGGTATATTCTCCTCCCAGTGGCTACGCGGTGGCAATTCATTTATTGTACCATTTCTTCAGGCTCTGACTCATAAATAAACGAGTTCAGTCAGATGTTTGACATGTTAAGTGGTGTAATAAACCTGAGCAGTAAAGAGGAAAAAGCTCTAGAATCGACCCCTTGAGGTACAAAAGGTTTAAATGCTACCTCTAAAGGCAACACCTTTAAATGTGTCTGTTGTAATGTATGTGGAAGAATGCAATGCTGTCATTGTGAGATTAGGGGAGATCGCTAATTCGACGGCATTGATCTGGTTGTGTAACCACATAAAGAATGACCCTTATTTTTGCAATCGTAATTGTGCACCTTTCTTGTATTTTGTATGTTTTTTTGCTGCTTTGGTGTGGAAATAGTAGGAATTTAACAGGAAACTAAACATAGAAAGTCTAAACAGTTTTGAAATGCTGAGCAGGAGATTACATTGAATTCATTTTGAATGGGACGGCAAGATATTGTATTTCACCATGCACACATTTTCACATCTTGGGGGGGTAATTTAGCATGGCCAATGACCACCGGGGAGCTGAGAGGAGAGATGGTGTGAACTCTAAGGGTCATGTACGGCTCTCAGCAGAGGTGGGTTCTGTTCTCCTGTACTGTACACAATCCTTCGTCTGAATGATTTTCCTTTTTCACCTCCTCTTTTCTGAAATAGTAGGAATTTAACAGGAAACTAAACATAGAAAGTCTAAACAGTTTTGAAATGCTGAGCAGGAGATTACATTGAATTCATTTTGAATGGGACGGCAAGATATTGTATTTCACCATGCACACATTTTCACATCTTGGGGGGGTAATTTAGCATGGCCAATGACCACCGGGGAGCTGAGAGGAGAGATGGTGTGAACTCTAAGGGTCATGTACGGCTCTCAGCAGAGGTGGGTTCTGTTCTGCTGTACTGTACACAATCCTTCGTCTGAATGATTTTCGATTTTTTCACCTCCTCTTTTTTTTAATACAGGAATTTGTAAAATAAATAAATAAATAAATACATTTTTGTAGTGTTTTATTCTATAGCGCTGTGTGTGAGGGTGTGAGAAGGTGTGTGTGTCTACAGAGATTATAAGAGGAAGCCAAACATATGTGCTAATTGTAATATTTCCCATAGGTTTATGTCCTGCTATAAGCTTCACTAGATAGAGAGAGAGAGAGAGAGAGAGAGAGAGAGAGAGAGAGAGAGAGAGAGAGAGAGAATATGTAAAAAAAAATGGTGAGTGGGGAAAAATATGGCAGCCATGTTGTTTTCGTTTAAATAAACTACATTTCCCATGCTCTGTATTCCTCTTGCACTTCCGTGTTTCTTCTTCGTGCGCTGTCACGAGACCGCGTATGATCGTTAGTCATGGGGGACGCGGCGTTACTGCTGCTGCTTCTTCTTCTTCATCTGTAACCGGATTCATTTTAGCATCTTTAAACAAAAAACAGGAAAAAATAAAGTTTGGTTTTATAGTAGAAGCTGCAGCAGAAGACATGGCGAACAACATCGCGAAGAAGGTGTCGTGGTCTGGGGAAGGGACTCCCCTTCTGAACGGGGCTGAGGAGAGAGGGTACAGCGGGCAGGTTAGTAAACAAACAAACAAACACACACACATACTTATAACAATACAATAATATTACACTGATGTATGTGTCAGTATTTAATCAGGGTGAAGGATAAATGAGCAGTGTGAAGTTTTTATTGCATGTAACAGGAAATAGAGAGAGAGAGAGAGATAGAGAGAGAGAGAGATGCTCCTCACCTGCACTTTCCCCTGGGTATCTGATTATTTAGGGCATGGATTTGATCTTCTCCAAGTTGGTTAAGGCAGTGGACTTTGGATCCGAAGGTTGTGAGATCAAATCCCAGCCCCTCCACTCCAGGGCCCCTGAGTAGGGCCCCATAACCCCACAGCTGCTCAGTTGTATGAATGTGATTTGAGAGCTTCATGGTTACGGCATTAGACTTTGGCTCATGGAAGGTCATTAATTCAAATCCCAGCCACACCAATTGCTCTGAATAAGAGCGTCTACAATAAATGTAAATGTAACCCTTTTTTTATCGTGTGCGGTTCCATTCAGGGTTTTTGCAATCCAGGAATCCATCGCTTCCTATTTACAGGCTGGATTTTTTTTTTTTTGCAGAAGTAGCTGGGTCATGATCAGTAGGCATGCAGAACTGTCTCAATCTCTGACCTTTTATTTTGTCTTTATAGGCATCTGGAGGCAGTATGTTTCACATAGGCAGGATGAGCACCGTGGATCTGGAGGAGGAGACCATAAACACAGAAGAGGTGAAAATCCTGCTGATCTTTTTGCACGTTTTGGATCTAAAGGTCACGAGTTAAAATCCCAGCCATGGCACTCCTGGGCTTCCGAAAAAAGCCCTTATAAAACCTTGATATTATTGCGTCCGAACATGTGACGCTGAAACACGTCTTCGTTTCCAGCATGATGAACGTATGAGTTTGGAATGATTGACATTTAGATTCATGGACACTGTAGAAGCTCTGTATTGTGCTATCAGGAGTGTGTGTGGTGTGTCCTGCTGTAATGTAGCAGGTCACTAGCAGAAAATCAGCAGGGTGTCTTTCTGCACTTTTTTCCTTTGGGTCTGTGTGCGATATCCTTCTTGAGTTTATTGGTTTAGAAGAGGGCAAAGTTTGTGTGGTTTGGTGACCAAAGAGTTTGAGTTGCTCATGTGCTTTATCTACCACCTGACCCCCTTCTCCTACAGATTACCTACAGATTACCTTCAAATCACTGCCTTAGTGGTTAAAGCATTGCACTTTGGATCCGAAGGTCATGAGTTAAACTCCCAGCCACACCGATCTGCCACTCCTGGGCCCCCTAGCAAGACCCTTAACCCCATAGCTGAATGAGATATGGGAGTTTAGTGGTTAAGGAAGTGGATTTTGGATATTCTGAAGGTCATGAGTTTAAATCCCAGCCGCACCGATCGCTCTGGATAAGGTCATTAATGTAAAAGTAAAAAATGTAAATGTAAATACTCCACATCAACATATCAAATCACAGCTCTCGATTCGTTTCAAGCAGGACTTTCTCACCAAGAACGGATTTTTACATCTAGGTCACAGTCCAGACTGTAATCTGAGTCGAATAAACACTCAGACGGCTATAAAGAGTCTTAGACGAAATATTTCTCACCGGAGCTGAAAAGCTTTAGACACTCGCAGACTTCCACTCGAGAGGAAAATCTGATTCAGCGCTCCAGTTTTAGAGACGGTTCCTCTACCGAAATAAAACGCTCTTATTCCTATTTCTGTTTTTTAACCCTGTGTGTGTGTACGATGAGTCAGCTTCAGAATTATTGGCGCCCTTGTTTAATTTTAGTTTTCATGTACAAAGGATATGTATTTTAAATTTATTTTATTTATAAAATGTTATTTAATGATTGCGTTTTAAGTCCTCAAACCCATTGTGGAATATGGAGATGCATCACCGATGCTTCAGAAAAGGATTTTAAAATCATACTGCATTTAAAATAAAGCAACGCGGCCGGTCTATTTTACACTCTCACCCTCCACTCGATGTTGAGTGCATAATTATTGGCACCTTTCTCGAATCAAGGTAACGCATGCAAGATTGAAGGTGCCAAGAATTTTGCACACAGTGCCACCTCCAAAACTATTGGCACCCCTACAATTAAAAATGCAAATTTACAAACAGGGTGCCAATACTTTTAAACCAACCACCTATTCAAAGCTTGATACTCCTTAAAATCATACTGCATTTAAAATAAAGCAACGCGGCCGGTCTATTTTACACTCTCACCCTCCACTCGATGTTGAGTGCATAATTATTGGCACCTTTCTCGAATCAAGGTAACGCATGCAAGATTGAAGGTGCCAAGAATTTTGCATCAGGAAGTTATTTGAATGTATATGACATTAAAATAATTTCCAATCTATCAGAAATGCTAGATTACACTCATGCTCGGACGGTTTTGAAATTATTGGCG
This sequence comes from Silurus asotus, assembly GCA_024362625.1. Classification (NCBI taxonomy): domain Eukaryota; kingdom Metazoa; phylum Chordata; class Actinopteri; order Siluriformes; family Siluridae; genus Silurus; species Silurus asotus. Next base: position 1,294,209 of record MU551605.1, read on the forward strand.
CCCCAATAGTTTAAAGTGCTCACAATATACTTACTCCAGATCCTGATTTATTTATTTATTTTCCTTTCAAGCTGGACCCTGTGAAGCTTCGCCCGAGTGAGATTCCACACAACGAGAAGCTGCTCTCGCTCAAATATGAGGTGATTCTCTTAAACTGTTACAAACCCCTTGAAAATATGAATGAATAAGATGTCGTACTTTTTATCTATTTATTGTTACACTCAATCCCTCATGAACACATGATCAGTCATATTATAGTAGCTATAAACACTCGTTCCCTCACCAGCCTCAGTCTTTTTCATATCTTTTGACGTTAATAAGCATCAAAGTGTTTTAATTACGGCTGACCAATCAGATTCCAGACTCCATTGGCGTTGCGTAAGTGTTATATAACGTACATGTCTGTTTGTTTTAGAGTCTGGATTATGACAACAGCGAGAATCAGTTGTTCCTGGAGGAGGAACGGCGCATGAGTCCCATGGTCAGGAACCAACCATATGTAGTGACCAACATTACAGTATTTCATTGTTTGGCGTTTGCTGCAAATTCTTGTGTGTGTGTGTTCAGAGCTTTAGATGTCTGGAAATCAGTCGCTGGTTCATCTGTGGCCTCATCGGCCTCCTGACAGGACTCATTGCTTGCTTCATCGACGTGGTGGTGGAGTACCTGGCCGGAAAAAAATACGAAGCGGTCAAGCATTGTATCCTTATTTCACAGAATCCAACACAATATCAGTCAACATAGAGACCAGAATATTATATAACAAACAGTGGCGCAGTGATCCAGTGGACTGTATTAAATGCAAAAAAATAAAAAAATAAATTTGTGTTATTTAAAGTGGCTATATGCAACCTTTACTTAACCATATGATGGGTAATTAGCGTTAATGTATCAGTAGCTAACGGTAGATAATGATCAGAGTCGCAGTGCTCAACAGAGAGACACATGAATTTCTAGAAAGCCAAAAAAAAAGCTGGGCAGAAAAGTTTTCTTTCATTTTATTGCTGTATATTGTTGAATTTCTTCCTGTAATCACATTCTAGCAAAAATCTAACATACTGCCACTCTAATGCTGTGTTTTGTGATAAAGTACTGGACAATCATGTATCTATTAATTTATTACCTTATTTGTTTATGAATTTGCTTAAATTGTTATTTTTTTAATTACACCTTTATATGAAATTTGTATAATATGGTATGAATGTACATTTGTAATTGTATAGAAACGAAATGAAGCACATGATCACAGTTGTTTAGCTGTGAATGAAAGTTACATTTGTATAAATATTTTTCACTAGAAAATATTCTCGACTCTATACTACTACAGCGTATCTGCTGTATACATGTTTTAATAAATATTCACGACTCTATACTACTACAGCGTATCTGCTGTATACATGTTTTAATAAATATTCTCGAGTTCCTGCAGTAATTGGTTTTAAAGTTGCATTTTTAAAAACACTTCTCAAATAATTGAAAATATTGATGATGCCTTTAACCAAACAACTAGACATTGACAAATTTACAGAGGACGGAGGACTGTCAGTGTCTCTGCTCCTGTGGGCCATCCTGAACTCCACCTTCGTCATGGTCGGAGCCATTCTAGTCGCTTTCTTCGAGGTACCGTTTCACCTCCATTTAGTGTCTAATAATGTATTATATAAAATCCACCCCGGGTGGTGACAAGGTATTTATTTATTCAACTATAATTCTTTTGTATTTTATTTATTTGTTATTTTTATCATTATTAGTCATAGTAGTAATAATTGTAATTAGTTTTATAGTTTTTTTTTTACAAAGCAGTACAGCTACAGTAAATTCTTTCAATCTTGCATTAATTTATTTATTATTTATTTACATTAAGTATTAACTACTTTCATATATTTTAATGCCTTTATTTGCGTTGCAATCAATTATTTAGTAAATTTTTTGAATGTATACATTTTATTTTTGCTTTAGTTATTTGTTTATGTTTAGATTTGTTTATATGTTCATTTAAATTTCTTGTTTTTTTGTGAAGCTTTTAATCTTTTTTTTCCTCACTGTTTACTTATTATTATTATTATTATTATTATTGTTGTTGTTGTTGTTATTAGAATTGTTAATTAATTTGGCAAATCATTGAGTTCTATGAAGAAGAGTGAGATATTGTGTACAGAGATGATTAGTGTGTGTTTGATTTTCAGATTTATTGCTGAGTGTGTAACAGACGTTTTTGGTACAACAGTGTTTAAAAAAAGAAAAATCCTTAATTTATGTTGGGTTGAATAAAACACAACTACAGCCATTTTTAAATATGCATTAAATACAATATAAAATGTATTGAAATGGGAATATGTATAATTTCTATGCTTTTCCTTATACCAATGCATTGTGTGTGTGTTTGTGTGTGTGTGTGTGTGTGTGTGTGTGTGTGTGTGTGTGTGTGTGTGTATGTGTGTGTGTGTGTTCAGCCCATTGCTGCAGGAAGCGGGATTCCTCAAATCAAGTGTTACCTAAACGGAGTGAAGATCCCGCGAGTGGTCCGGCTAAAGGTGATTACCAACTGTAATAACGGTTACATCCAGAAATATTGGCACCTTTCAAAAAAATGCAGTTTTGAAACACATGAACTTCTGTATAGATATTTTTTAAATACTGTACAGTTCACAATGTATCAGCTTTTTTTCTCTGCCTCGTCTAATCACTCATTCAGTTTCCGGCAAGTGCATTCAAATTAATGATATGATCAACTGTATATGTATTTTAAAATCCCATTGTTCAGGTCAAGAGCTTTTCCTCTACATTTTTAGATTTGTGTGTATGTGTTCTGGGTGGGTTGTACTTCTAAAACTTTGCCGTATCATTTTGTGTTAAAGGTAACAAAATGTTTCCAAAATACTGAGAACAATAAAAGAAACAATAATTGCAGAATTTTTATTTTGACAAATTTTTTCCTTTTTTTTTATTTTTTATTTTTTTCTTTAATTATTCATGTTTCGAGCAGCTTTTGCACACTTTAATTGAGTGCATTTGAATGATAATTATTATAATTAAATAATTAATTGAATAAAAAAACAAATATTTGTCTGAGCAGGGGAAATAAAAAAGAAAAATCACCTCTCAATAAATCTTTTTATACATCGTGATTCTCCTAAAGGGTGCCAATACTTTTGACGTATACAATGAGATTATGTTTGAAATGAGGAAGTGAAAAAGACGTAAATCTGAGTGTCATATATTGTATTACATTCATGTGAGTGTTTTGTGAGCAATAAGTGTGTGTGTGTGTGTGTGTGTGTGTGTGTGTGTGTTTTGCAGACTCTGCTGGTGAAAGTGTGCGGTGTGATCTGCTCAGTTGCTGGCGGTCTTGCTGTGGGGAAGGTGAGAGAGAAAAACAGGTCACAGTTCCTCTGAAAATCACAATATCACATTGTGCTTGTATCAGTTACTCAAAAATTCTAAACAAAACAAAAGAACGGATTTATTTACTTCTCGTGGTCCGATTCTGCAGTGTTATCAAAATATCATCTCAGATCATGACCACTAGCTCTGTCTCATGATCCCAAGCTGATTCTGAGCCAACCAGACCATGTCCTTTCACTTAGCAGATTAATTACTGGGGAAAGCTTCTGCAAATATTCCAGTTTATGGGGAAGTGGAAGAGCTTCATGGGAAAGCAGTAGATCAGTGGTTATAATATTTCAAAAAGCCCTTGTCCTTCAACTGCTCTGTTTCTAAAAAAAAATGAATGAGATAAGAAAGAATTTGTTTTAAATAACGATGTTTACCGATATCCCCTCAGTGTTAACACCTGAGACGTTATATTTTTGGTTTCCCCCAATAGGAAGGCCCCATGATTCACTCAGGAGCCGTGGTGGCGGCCGGCGTGTCTCAGGGCAGGAGCACGTCTCTCAAAAAAGACTTCAAGGTAAAACAGGATCCCAAATTATTCGTATCAGTGTACGATACTCAGATGTCAGCCATGTCGACGGTGATGCCGTAATTCTTTCGCATAATCCGTGTGCAGATCTTCGAGTATTTCCGCAGGGACACGGAAAAAAGGGATTTCGTCTCTGCGGGAGCTGCTGCCGGAGTTTCTGCTGCCTTCGGAGCTCCTGTTGGTGAGACGTTTTATTAAATTATTTTTGAATGGTTGTCATGGAGTTTTGTGGGCGTGGCTAAATAAAACCCATCAATCAGATGTTGGTATGGAGTTCTTTTGGTTCACTTTAACTAAAGAAAAAAAAAAATAGTTAATGAATAAACCTTTTTGTTCCTAAGATTCAGGAAGTAATCATAAACCGGATTGAGCAGGTTGTTGTTTACATGAAACCATCTTAATGATATTCCTCTCAGAAGACAGATAGATCACAGATAGATTTATTTCCTATGGATGGAGTTTTCTTCAACTGGAGACTACTCTGTGTAAGGATGGTTCCATGAAGTTCCTGAGCAGCTCTAGAACTTTGAAGATGGATTTAGACTGTAATCAGTAACAACAGTCTGCTGCCACGGTTCAGGACCACAGGTTGCATGAACAGTTCCTCGTTTAAGCGTCCATCACTGATCTATCGAAGCTCGTTTCTAACAATAAAAACTTTCTCTCGTGATTTCGACATGAGTTCTCTCCAGGGATCAGCAGCTTAGTTTTATACCATGCAAGATCTCACGGACGATTTTATCCATTGTTTCACAAATCGATCTATTGATTGTAGCCTATTTAAGTTTTAATTATGAACTACTTTATGAACTATTGGAGCTACAGGGGGGGAGGGCGGAGTTGGCGCTGCTCAATTGGCGAAATTCCGAAAAAATCTTTCAGAATCGTGAGAAATCAAGTCGGAATTGCGACAAATAGTCAGAATTAGGCAACCTGTTATTATATGTGGTGGTTCCTCTCAAGGTTTCTTTCTCATGTAGTCTCAGGGAGTGGCTGTAACCACTTTACCTTTTTACAAGTGCTCTAAATATAAAATATATTGAATTCGCAAATTTTATTCCTAAAGCTTCAGCACTGTAGAACTGTTTTTCTCAGGTCTCTCAGATCCTCCCTCATGTTTGGTCTTCCTCTTTGGTACAGGTGGAGTTCTGTTCAGTTTAGAAGAAGGGGCATCTTTCTGGAATCAGATGCTCACCTGGAGGATTGTGAGTTTCATGCTGATCCTTTTATCATTACTGATGTTTTTATGATCTCAGTAAGGTTTCTATGATGTGTTCAGTGTAACGTACACACAACGTTTTGAACATGATGAATTTGTAATCACTCTAGATGAGCCTTCGAGCGCTGGTAGAGCGCCGAGCGTAGATCACAGAGCTTAAAATACAGAACAGGGTGTTGGAAGTCGCACTTTCTAATCGGGTTTGCATTTTTCAGCTTTATCTTAAGATTCAGATTCGTATCCACGTAACGGGTGGTTTAGGTTCATCTAAATATGGTGAATATCTCTTTGTGATCCAATCCAGATGTCTGAAATGTCAAAAGTTTCCGTGTCAGATTTTCACGATTGACACTATTACACCTGTAGTAGGGATATTTTCCGATTCTTGGTTTTCTTCTTCTGAAATAGTTCTTTGCATCAATGATCTCCACCTTCACCCTGAACTTCTTTATGACAATCTACAAAGGGAAACCAGGCGAGTTTTCCAACCCTGGTCTCATCAACTTTGGCAGGTTTGACTCTGAAGTAAGCTACAAAATTTTATCTACAACTCAAATATCTGACTCTAACCACTCTCACATTTCGAGTTACTGTACTAACTCCAACAACTCAAATAACTCTGGATGTGTCTTTTGGATGTGGTAGCATGAAATTTTTCTCTTAACATGAACTAGGAGACCAAAGTTCTAGTGATTTTTCTAATTGAAGTGATGCTGTGGCCGAGAAAAGAAAGTAGTGTACACGTTGTTTTTTGAATGTGTGATGTTAAAAAGTGTTTGTCTTGCAGAATGTGGAGTATAATCTCTATGAGATTCCTCTATTCATAGTAATGGGAGCCATCGGTAAGCTAAAGCTGTCCTAATGCATATTTAATAGCGTTATAATTTAGATATATGAATATGTATATATGTATATGTCTCTGCTCAGGTGGTTTGCTGGGAGCGCTGTTCAACGTCCTCAACTACTGGCTGACAATTTTCCGAATCAGGTAAAGCCTCAGGTAAAGGCATCGCAAGCCGGAGACGTTACAGTTCATCCTCACGCTCATGTACGAGCCATAACGTAAATCGGTGTTTCCTCAGGTACCTGCACCGGCGCTGCCTGCAGGTGATGGAAGCCATGCTGGTGGCCGCGGTTTCGGCCGCCGTGTCCTTCGCCATGATTTATTTCTCCAGCGACTGCCAGCCCCTGAAGAAGAATTCACAGGAGGAATATCCTCTACAGGTGCATATACTGTATCATTTTATGATACGAATCTTCTGTTAATAGTGGTGTGCGACTAGACACACTTTTTTTTTTTTTTATGTTGTAGCTGTTTTGTGCTGATGGAGAATATAACGCCATGGCAACAGCGTTCTTTAACACTCCTGAGAAGAGTGTGACGAGTCTGTTTCATAGTCCACCAGGTGAGTGTGTGTGTGTGTGTGTGAGGGGTGTGCAATATAAAAAAAATGCTACCTCTGTATTTTTTTATTTTTTTATTTTATCTATAACAATCATCAGACAATATTTCGCTGTGTGTGTTACTGTGCTGGTAGCTTAAGAACTACTGTGGACTGCTGACTCCATAAATATTTTACATTTTTCATATGTGTGGTGCTCAGTTCACAGCAGTGGCAGAGATTAATAATTTCCAATAAGTTTAAATAGATTTTTTCCCATTTTTGGGCATTTTTTTTTTTACCTTCGCAGATCCTTTTTTTTTTTTTTTTAAAGGGTGCATCCTGTTTGAGTCAGATTTGTACTTTTAATTAGTCAGTTAGAATATTAAAACATTCTGAGCGTTACTAAGCAAATAAAATCAGTGTCCACAGAATGAATCTTTGCAATGCAGAGAAAAGATGCTTTAAACGTGAAATTAAAACCACCACCTTTAAGTGAGTCGCTGCGTTCGAATGAATCACACGTTTAAAATGATTCGGTTCAATCGAATTGACTCACTTACATCTAACGCTCAGAGATGCAAGACGGTGCTGTGGCTTTGTTTGGAATTTTTTTGTAAAAAAACCTAAGTCTCTTAATATTAACTTGTTTTTTTTTTTAACTGTTGTATAAAATCAATATTGCATTTGTAATCATGCTGATTTCTGGGCGGGGCACGGCACGGTGCGTGTGGTATAAATGAACTATATGAAATAATATAAATGTGCACATTTTAATCGAATTTTAATCATGCAGTGATTCTCGTGTGCACATGATTGGTGTTAATTCAGCTTTAGCTCTAACACTGGAGACTCCTTCCAATAACGTCCAAAAAAAAAATCTTCTTATAATATAAGACCTTGATGTCCACCACATCCTGTGAATGAGCTCTTGTCGTTAAAAACCTCACTTTCAAACCTGACAGTAGCGATGCCTTAAATATTCAAATATTCTATTCTAATAATTATGTTTCTTAATCTTGCGTAGGATTTATAAAGCTTCTTTGGCAAAAATAACTCGTTTTTTTTTTTTATCCTCTTCTTCTTTGTTTTCCCAGGAACTTATAACCCACTGACTCTTGCTCTCTTCACCCTGGCCTACTTCCTCCTGGCGTTCTGGACTTATGGCCTGACCGTATCAGCGGGAGTCTTCATCCCCTCGCTGCTCATCGGGGCGGCGTGGGGGCGACTCTTCGGGATCTTACTGTCCTTATTATTCCCCAGCAAAAACACTGTGAGTTTAATCACTGCACAGAGAGCTGCTTTACCATCACTCGAACCTAACAACTCGTATGAAGGAGAATCTCTGACTTTTTGATCAAAAAGGAGTATTTTGTCTTTCTGTTATACAGGAAGTGTTTGGAAGTTGTGCCACAAAAATCTTTTTGGCAAACAGCTATCCAGGGCTCCTACGCATTTTGGAAAAGTACGATAAAGGATAGAATTTGATTTGAGTGATTTCCAGGTCTGGATTGATATCGAAAAAGGAACACTGAGTATGAAGAAATATTTGCGTTAGAAAGATTTTCTAGAGGCCAAACCGGAGAGAAAAATATCTGCGTTTTCAAACTTAGGAGTCGACTCTCAGCGCTGCCAAAAGATCGGCGTGAATGGTTGTGTACAGCAGTTGCCAAGACAGTACAGCGCCCACGACGATTAAAAACATCAGAGATTCTGATTCTGACATAATTCAGTGACTGTAACATAACACATGTATATTATAGTTGGAATTTAAAATCCAACTTTTATTTCAGATGTTAAATATGGTCTTAAAAATCTTAAGGAAATTCTGCATATTTGAGTCTGGAAATTTCTGGAATTTTGAAAACAAGTCTTAGCTACTGAGTCAAATGTTGATGTTGTCTATAAGGACGCGTTTATTTCAGGAGTCTTGGGAAGAAGGAGAATTAAAATTGTATGATAAAAGAAATGCGATGGATATTTTTATTTTAATTGATTCTAAGAGCCTGAGATTTTCCTCTTATTCGTTGTGGATCCTGTTGTTGTTGTTTGTAAGATCTAAACCTGCACTGTACGATCAGCTGAACGTTGTTGTGTGATGGTAATCTGTTGTATTTTAAGATTTGGGCTGACCCGGGGAAGTACGCCCTGATGGGAGCTGCAGCTCAACTGGGTGAGATGTTTTGCTTACGTGTGCGACACTAATCACTGCTTCCTTGTGCTAAGATTCTTGGTGTCGTCTAACTGCATTACAGTATCACACGAGTGTATGGGTGTTGTTTTATCATGTGGTTTTGCAGGAGGCATCGTCCGAATGACCCTGAGTCTCACGGTCATCTTGGTGGAAGCTACGGGGAACGTGACCTACGGCCTGCCCATCATGCTGGTCCTGATGACCGCCAAGATCGTCGGAGATTACTTCATAGAAGTGCGTATTATCATTATTATTATTATTCGCTCCACAATCAATTTTTAGCTTCTTGTAGTCGAACCTTGTGTACTTTACATATTGCGTCATGGTTTTATCATCTGCAGGGTCTTTACGACGTACACATCAGGCTCCAGAGCGTTCCTTTCCTCCACTCGGAAGCCCCTGCTACGTCTCACTGGCTGACTGCCAGGTACAGTTTTAAACGTCATTGTTCGATAATCAGAACTAGAATAACAAGCTTGCGTTTATTTCCTCCTCTACTGCGAAATGCATACATCCTGCCACATTTCAGCTCATCTTGGACCTCCTGACGTCAATGATTAATTCTGCAGAAATGTCAAAGTCAGTGCTCTGAACAGGAGAACCAGATGCACTATTAACGCCATAACACAAGTGTACAGAATCCTCAATACATGTAATTATTCGGTATGCATGGGAATTTTGGGTAATTAACTCTGGAGCATTCCAAACACTTAAGTATTCCAGTATACTTAATGCATTCTGACCACAAATATTTCACACACGTTGATTTAAATCTTTTTATTGTTTGAGTTTTCCTGTAAACTTTTCTGTATGCTGGATTCAGGACACTTGAGTATTCCTGACATTTAAGTATGTCCAAACACTTGCATATTTCCAGACATTTTAGTATTTCCAGACATTTGAGTGTTCTATACACTTGAATTTTCCCCACACTTGAGTATTCCTGACATTTGAGTATTTGGGACACTTGTCTATATCTATAAACACGACTATTCCCTACGCTTATACATGTGTGTGTTGAGGAGTCTCTGGCATAAGTATTGGTATTTGCTATCAGATTATGGTGAGATTTGTACTTTAGTATTGTATCAAAGTCAACGTATAATGCGTACATTACGCACCTAATTAATTTCATTTCTGTCCAATAGAGAAGTCATGAGTTCTCCCGTCACAAGCTTTAACAAAATCGAGAAGGTGGGCACCATAGTGGACGTCCTCAGCGCCACGTCCACCAACCACAACGGTTTCCCGGTCGTTGTAAATTCTGGCACCGATAACGAGGTACGTACCATTTTACTGTGTAAGCTCAGGATGGCTTACAGACTGCAGAGTGACTGTCCTCTTTGGCTTGCCATAACATGTCCATCTGGAGCTGGATTGATGTGGGTTTCTTCGTTTGTTTGTACAGTCTGGAAGACTCTGTGGCCTCATCCTCCGCTCTCAGCTCATCGTCCTTCTCAAACACAAGGTCTACACTGCTGTTCAACATTTCTATATCACACTTTTGGTGTATAACATCGCAATAAAATCATAAATCTGTAGAAATTTATTCAGCACTTTCTGGTCTGGGAATATTTGGAAAACAGTCATTATTAAGGGCAAAACAAAAGATGTGCTTTAAGATTTTGGGGGACATGCAGCATTATTATTAATACAAAAGTCATTAAAATGACCTGTGTGTGTAGGTGTTTGTGGAGAGAATGCGTTCTCAGCAGAACAGGCGCAGACTACAGCTGAAGGACTTCAGGGACGCGTATCCCCGATTCCCCCCCATTCAGTCCATCCACGTCTCCCAGGATGAGCGAGAGTGTCTGATGGACCTGCAGGAGTTTATGAACCCCACCCCCTACACCGTACCCGAGGTCTGCTAACTTCTACTAACGTCCGTGTAGCTGTTCTCATCTCAAAGATCATCACGCTGACTTTTTATTTCTGTGTTTAAAGGAAACATCCCTCCCTCGTGTGTTTAAGTTATTCCGAGCGCTGGGGCTCAGGCACCTGGTGGTGGTGGATGATGTGAACAGGGTAAGGAACGAGCACGCTGGAAGTTTGTTTACGACTGATTTTTAGTGCCACATTAAACAAATCTAAGAGAAAAAAAAACAGAAGATTGCAAAATTAAAGTCGTAGCAATGCGAGTTTAATGTAATATTTAGAAAATTTAGTAAAAATGTTTGAGGATAAAAATTACGACTAAAGAAACCTGTGTAAATTTGTATTTTTCTTTCAATTATTCATGAAGGAACCATAACAAAGTGAACAACAATATAATCATAAATACATGATGATAAACAGTTGCTCAGAATATCAATTTCTGTACAATTATTTTTAGATCTTGTGCTCATTTTCATAGTGACTCATTCTGAGCAGATTAGATATTGTATCTGCCAGATGTTCCAGATGTTACTTGTAATTACCACACGGTGAAGCGTTTTGTATACACGTCTAAATTGTAATTGCAGCTTGTTCCAATTAGGAAAGTGTTCACAGACAGAATTCAACATGCAGTAGGGTGGATTTATTTTTGCTTTGCTTTATACACACACACACACACACACACACACACACACACACACAATTTTGAGTGCTAAATTTTACCTAAATCTGAAAGTATTTTTTCTCGAGCAATCTTGTGTCGTCTGTCTTGGCTTGTTAACGCCAGTCCCATGCATCTACAACGGTTATATAGCTGTTTAACTTTTTTTTCCCCTATAGGTGCAGGAAAAAGGTAACTGTTTGATCATTTTGTCATAAAATTTAGAGAGCCAATAAAAAAACAAGTGGGCGGGACTGTGGCCTCAGGTCAGTAAAGATGATGGGCAGAAGGTGTTTGGGATTTATGCTGTTAGCAATAAAATTGCTGACATTGATAGTTATTTATTTTTTACTTTTTTTTTTTAGGGTAAAACTGTTTTTCTTTTGGAATTAGGATTCCAGTGTTCACAAAACCTTTTTCACTGATTTTTTACAACTTTAGAATTTTACAGATTTTTACTGTAAGTTTTCATTTTTCCTAATATGACAAAAACGACGTTATTACAAGTGAGAGAAAGAAAACTCTGAAGACTGAAAAAAAGAAAGTACTTTATTTATCTGTTTACACACTATCAAGGGGCAAAGTTCACAGAAGCCAAATCTGGCGAATAGGGTGTGTGTGGAAAAGGGATCATGTTGTTTCCGGCGAAAAAACTCGCGTGTTAGGAGGTCCGCACGTGGTCAGAATAGCAGACGTGGTAACGCACGTGGTCAGCATAGCACCAGTTGTTCAGCTCCTGATGTACACAGGACGATGTCTTTTGGCACAGTGATTTAGGAAGGTCTGTGCTCCCTGTGACTGTGCGTGCAGCCTCGTGCTGCCATCTGTTGGCATGTACTAAAACTACACCTAAAACGTTTTGATACCACCTCGTAATTGTTGCGAATTTTCTTTGTGTTAAAGGTGATTGGTCTGGTGACCAGGAAAGATCTGGCACGTTACCACATGGGCAAGCACGGCCTAGAGGAGATGGACCTGGCTCATGCTTGATCTTCATTTTCTCTCGAACATTGCCGGTCGAAAACCAGCTCCATCCCGTCAAATGGGTCTCAACTGCCACAGCGCAAAAACTCCAAACTCTGTTTCAGATCCGGAACAATCTTCAGTGTGACCAGCCGAGAAACATCACAAGTTCCTCTGTGATGAAGCAGATCGGCCCTCTACCGCATCTTCTCGGTGTATTTTCATCTTTCACGTTTATTAAACGCTCCAACTAAGAGCTCAGGTTGAATGGTGAAATATATTTGCCTGTCCGTTTACCGCAAAAGCACATGCGTTTGGATTTCGTTTGGTCTTGTCTTTTATTTATTGAATATTTGCAGAAGTTGTTGCTGAAATCTTGTAGGCCACGTCCCAGACTGCACGCTACTATAATGCACAGGATGTTCGGTTGTTTGTTTTATATAAATAAAGAGAGAGAGAGCGAGAGAGATATAGATAGATATATATATTTATATTTAGACATGACTATGGCAGTGTGTTGTTTACTAGATGTAGCCATTTTGTTTGTTTGTCTTTCCTTGATTTCACTGTGCCTTCCAGAGTGACTCTGGATCTTCGTTAAAGGTCTGGATTTAGCTGGCTCTCAAAGGGCTTTTTTCTTTTTTTTTTTTTTGAAGCTCTAGAATACATTTGCAAATCATTTTGCGCGACGTATGAATGTAGTCGAGATCTACTGTATCCTAAATCCTTTCTGTTCATCAGCGTGTTTCGTCACGTTAAAATAATCGGCACAAAGCCAAATGATTAATTCCACTCGTTCTTAAGTTATTTTGTACACCAAATCTACAGACTAATCGTTGTGGCTTGATTTTAATATTCCGGGTGGGTTTATTTTGCACTAACGTGAAGAAAATGAACGCGAGCGATTTGTACCCCCACGAGGTTCTTCCAAAGTTTCACGAAGGCGATCTTGAAATTGAACAGATGTGTTTCAGACTGTTGAATTCTAGCCTTATCCTTTAAATTGAGCTTTTTATTCCGATCATTTCCAATTGCGAGCGGTCATCCTTTGGACAATTAACACATTTCTCATCGTGCGCACAGCTTATGTTTTAATCCTGATAGCATTTCCTCGGTTTCATGACAAGTTTTTACATTGTTGAAATATTTGTGGACTAATAAATGTTGTAAATCAGTTGTGTAAGTGTGTGTTGCTGTTCCTCCTTGTTTGGTAGAAAGCGTTGTGTTTTAGATTTATATTAACATCCTTGATTTAATACATTTCTATAGTAACAACTTGTTCACAGGGACGCGACACGTAACGGCATTAATAATCGGACGTTTGGAAAAGGTGATGTTTTCTGGAAGGAGTCTCCAGTCTCAGCGGTTTGTAGTGTCCACAGTCAGAGGTAAAGGTGTAACTTTGCGGGACAATTTGGGGTTTGTGATTTTATTTATTTATTTTATTTTTTACGCTTTATTAACTTGCACATGAAAAGAAAGATTGTAAGGGAGTAAAAACCAAAGAAACGCAGGCTGATGAGGTAAAAGAGGAATAAATCTGTCTGGTGGTGGTGGTGGTGGTGATGTTCCTTCTGCATCATTGCGCCACATGGTAATTTCCCTCTTTTTGCACCAAAACGTATAAAAAGTATTTACCTTCTTCCATTAAAGCTTAACATTAAAGAAACAAACTTTCACCAGCACTTATGGAGATTAAAAATAGAATAACTCACTTTCATGACCCAGAATTATTGCTTTTTTTTGTGCTAATACCGTTTCTGTGCATTGCTAATCAGCTAGCATAAAAATCCATTTAGCTTGATCAAAGATTGTTTTGTTTCTTTTTTTTTTTGCTACGTTTTGTGAGAAAAAAAATACATTTCTATATATAATCTCAGGATGTCTGAACGGTTATTGATGGAATACACTAGATCTAGGATCTAGAACATTTTCCATATGTTTTCAGGATTTATTTTTAATCTTGATTTCTTCTTTATTATGGTTGTACATGTCTCTACACAGTGGTGTAAGTGTTTTATAGTTTATGTGGTTCTACACAGAAATGGAATTGTGTGTGAACACCTGATGTTATACTAAGATCAGATATGGACACTGAGATCAGACTTTTCACTCCCTTTGAGATATTTGGTGATCCGGCCACCAGATGGCAGAAGCACAGCAAGTGCCTTTTTTAGGATCCACCAGTTCACAGGACTTAAACAGCAGGATTGAGAGCTGATTGATCAATAAATCAGTAGATCAATTCTTCTTAGCTCTGACTTATTTCAACTCTTTATCCTGTTCAGGGTCACGAATGATGGGGATCCTATAACAGGACAGGCATGTGGCAAGAATACACCCCAGTTTACACACACACACACACTCACACTCAATGCACAAAACTGGCATTTTATTTATGTAAACTATGAGAAGGATGCAATATAAAATACACCAATCAAGCATAACATTATGACCTTATAAGATTGAGTGTTTGAGTGAATAACACTGCTGATCTCTTCATTATGGAACCAGTTCGTGGGTGGATTTATTTATTAGGCAGCAAGTGAACAAAGTTGACGTGTTAGAAGCAGGAAAAATGGGTGAGCTTCAAGATAGGAACAGTGGTGAACCGGTGGGTATTAAGTTATACCTGAACAGTGTAAATAGAAATGAGTAAACATGCACTAATGATGTATTAATAGAATGTCATTATTAATCATTTGTTGATGTGAGCAGGTTTTGTATAAGAGGAAAAAAAAATGTCAGTGTGATATACAGAAGAAAAATAAATAAATCACAATATTTGCAAAAAAATTTTTTTATATATATAAATATTTAAATAACTAAATAAATCCAAATGACCCACAAAGAAAAAGGAAATAAAATGTTAAACAGTTCTTTTCGAATGATGTGATTCAGATTCGAGCCAACTGAAATCTCATGTTGCATTAAAATGCACCTCTGGTTTTGCAACAGGAGCAGAAGTTGAGCAGCAGCATTGCTGTTCCGCCCTGTTACAGAAAACACTACTTCCTGCTGTGCACAGACCCGTCATTCTGCTATTCAAGCTATTTCAGATCTGCAAGTCTCAACAGGACGAAGGTGAGAGATTTTTAGTCTCGTTTTATGCAAAGATGTTTTAAAAAACGTGTTTCTGTAAATATTTATTACAATTGTGTATTATCAGATTATTCAGATTCATAGGCTGGAGGGGGAAGTTTTTAAGGTCATTCAAAGTTGGTGTCAGTCACTGTTAGTTTCAGTGTAGAGAATTCTCCTCAGTGTTTGTGCACACATGCATGTCTTTCTACTTTTATCTGTTTTAAAAGAAAAAATCCGAATCTGTTTTGCATGAAACTTGTGTTTTTGTGTAGCTACGATTTATAATAATTTGTTTTTAAATGTTTCATATAAAGTGACCATTCTGAACATCATCTCCACTACGGTGATGCAGATGATGCAGAAAAACTTCTACTCCTGATATAAAGTGATAATAAGTGAATAGTAATATTAATAACGTACATGTACATAGAAATTGTAGAAGGTCGTCAAGTCTTTCTTAATCAGCAGGATGAAACTGTGTCTTTGCTGAACACCAGATCAAACCACATCCGCTTCATGCTTTTGAAACTGCTCGATGGAGATCCTGTTGACAAAAAAAAGCAAAAAAGAAAATGCACGCATGTTTTTTACTTAAAGTTTTAATGCGGATGGATAAAAGTACGATTTTACAATTACGCTTGACTTAAAACTGAACGCAAGCAGTCACACTGCGGTGGTAAAAAAATAATCAGTGTTGAAGCAGAGTTGATTAATTGCCTGATTTTTAACAGCACTTCCTGAATTGTTTTATCCCTACTACTATATATGGGCAAAAGTTTGTGCACACCTGCCCATATGTGCTTCGTGAACATCCCATTCTACATTTAGTCTACATTTACATTTATGGCATTCGGAAGACGCCATTATCCAGAGCAACTTACAATTTATACACATGAACAGTTGAGTGTAAAGGGCCTTATTTAAGGGCCCAAAAGTGGCAGCATTGTGGTGCTTGGATTTGAAGTCACAATCTACCGATCAAAAGTCCAACACCGTAACCACTGTGCTACCACTTCCTTATTTTTTATTTGCTCTTATAATAAGCTCTACTCTTCTGGAAAGCTGTTTCACTAGATTTTGTGGAGATTCATTCAGCCCCAAGGGGGTAGTAAAGTCAGGTACTGGTATCGGTGAATTGAGGAGACCTGGGGTGCAGTCAGCGTTGAAATTCATCCCAAAGGTGTTGAATATGGGTTGGAGCTCTATAGCAGGAGATGTTCCACACACTTCCAACCCATGGAAAGCATATCTTCATGGAGCTGGCTTTGTGCACAAGGGCAATGTCATAATGGAACAGGTTTGGGTCGTCTGTGACAAAGTAAAAAGAAAATCTCATGATACCACATCTGTGGATGTCCCCACTGTGTGCCTCCAAACAGTTTGAGAAAAAAGGGCCACATATAACTGGAAAAATCAGGTGTCTCAATACTTTTGCCCATGTAGTTTTAGTTTCTTGTGCAGTTAAAGTTGCATCAAATGCTTAAAAATAAGTTTTGAGCTTTACCTTAATCTATGACAGTGAAATTTCTTTATTTAAATAAAAAAAATTAACAAAGTTTTACATACGGTTGGTCTTTTATAGCATGTCATTCTTTTTTTTATAACTATAACCTCACCTGGAGTGTTAAAACTAAGCATAATATTATACATAAAATAAAAGGTCTCCTTTATTTTTTTTAATTAAGTTCTAGCTAATATCATTCAAACGATTCATTATAATAGAATGAATGCAGTTCTGATGCCAAATCAGTGTTGCATGGCATTTAAATATATTTGCATATATTTTATGATGCAATAATGTAGTGTAGCAAGATATTCAGCTTTGTCTGCTTTTTTCAATTGAATAATGTTATTTAATATTTTGTATAGCGAAATATTTTACACAATTGTTTTTAACGACTAATTGAGCAAATGTTGGTCGTTTCGAGGTTCGTGGTAGCGTCTCTGCTCTGTGATCTGTCCACCGATTGTTGATTGGAACCTGGAGTTCCTCTGCAGTCCTTCCGCATTTCGCCACGGTTTAAACGAGTTTCAGTCTCATCTCAACATCTAGCCTGCATCGTAATTTAAGATCTGAATGCAACATAATATTCCGCTGGAAGCGTTTTTACATTATTTCCTGCACGAGCGGTCTCACGTGAGACGCTTTTACGGCTTTATGACAGCCTCGTCACACCAGGAACTTCATGGTTTAAAGTGCTGGGAGAAAATTCTGTCTTTTTTCCAGATCTTCCCAGAGCGATGTGGTCCATCGTTACATGAAAAAAAAAACCTCCTCCAGCTGTTCACACTGACCTCTGACCTGGCAAAGAATTCCAAATAAAGTTCCTGTTTTATTCAAAAGAGAAATTTCTTTTGCACAAAAAAGCCTGATTGACTCGAAACAGGAAGTAGTTTAGTAGCAAACGAGAGCTTGCAGGTTCAAGGTTGCTTTGAAAAAGAAAAAAGGAAAAAAAAACGGAAGGGGGCGTTCCATAAACCTCGCCATCACAATGAAGTGGCCTTGCACGTCGCAGACATAAATATTAAAGACTGAAATGACATCAATTCTGATTAGATTTTATAGGTTTTAGAGTGTCCCTCTAATACAGGTATCTGGAACTGGAGTGTTACCAGTATATCACTAATTCCAGAGTACAGCAGGAGTCAGAGCCACATTGTGACTTTCATTTGCAGACCAAGTCAAATGACTTTGGGAAGATGTAGGGCTGCCATCAGTAGAGCTCACACACACACACACACACACACACACACACACACACACACACACACAAGCGCAAGACTTCACGCAACCTTAAGATTTTTTTTAGGGTGTGTGAGGGTATGAGTTTTCACCTTTACAGGCACACACTTGTCTGATGGTATGCGAAAGAAATTGCCTTGCAGGAACAAAAACTGATCCCAGACTTTTCAGTTCAAAATGACCAATTCTTTCAAAATTACAAGAAGTCTGATGTTTACTGATTAAAGAAAGGAGACCAAATGATACGATTCCCTAGATATTGATTTCGAAATTGTGTTTCTGCACTTCTGTTCTCGTTCATCCTTCGTTAGGAGAGAATGGGTTGGATTCTATCAGCTGACATGTTCGATAGCAAACATTTGAATTATTCGATCTCCAGTGCGTAAAAACGCAGATATAGATATCTTTGTGCGGTTCAGGTTACAATGCAAATAAACAGGAATATAAGATCGTTATTATGGCGCCCATTGTGGAGCGCAATGAATGTTCGCAGTAGTCCCTTGTGGGTTTGGTATGTCCTGCTTTTCTTTTTTTTTATACTTTGATGATCGTGTGTTGGTTGTACTAGAGGTCGACGGATAGTGGATGTTACCGATGACGATAGCTGGGTTGGATCGTACTGATAACCGATTTATCGACCCGATAAGTTTAAAATCAATAAGTCGAATTAAAATCGATACGTTTTTAAGTTATAACCGAGTTTTTAAAATCGGTACTGGATAAAAAAAAAAGAGCAAGCATAACACAATAAAATGTTCAATTTTAATGTAATGTAATATTTATAATGTAAAATAGTTCTGACCTTTACTGCAAAGTAAAAAAAAACAAAAAAAACTTATTGAATCATAAAAATTTGCTCAATAAAATAAATACCAATATATGAATTAATAAATCCTTTGATATGATTATAAAATGATAAATAATAAATACAATATAGAACTTTACATACAGCACCCAGTCTTGAGTATAAAAACAAACAGCACGTGGCGTCAGTGATTCGCCTCTAGACAGCGGACCAGAACCCGGAAAAACTATCTATATGGATTTTTGTCGATAGCAAATAGTTCCAGCAATTAACTATCTTTGATTTACATTCTCAGCTTTTCAAAAATAATTTTCCCACACTTAATTCGGTCACGTTTTTTTTTCTCTGTGCATCAATAAATTTAACTCTTATGTATTTACTTCATTTTCATGTGCATAATAGATGCAAAAAAAGTTGGGGACCAGTGGACCAGAGGCCCTAACAACGTATGCTGTTGCTTCCCAAACTTTTTGGCTTTATAAAAATGTAGTTTACGACAGAATGAAATGATTATAAAAGGATCATAAGGTTTAAATTTAGTTAATTGAGTTGCAGTTGTGAACAAGGAATGAGATATAAAAAGATATAAGGAACTTTTTCTCTTTAATCAACTACATTTAAGATTCAAAAGATTTGCATATTGCAACTTTGTTAAAGACGTCATTAAACATTCCCCAACCAACGTCTTCTGCCTGTGAGCGACTTTGTGTTTGAATAATTCCAAAAACTTCCAGCTTTTGTTGAAGTTGAATAAAAATATTGTCCTTCTCTGAGACAGAACGCTTCATCAAATTACATTAAGCTCTGAATATTTTGTTTTTTTTTAGCTTAAAGTATTTACTTTAATTGTATTAGTCAATTGAATACTAACGTTTTTTTTTTTTTGTTGTTTTTTTTAGTATTTTTTTTTTGTTATTCTTTTTGTTTGATCTTTGTTACATTGTTGAATGTTGAAGAGATTGTTGTTTTGATCTTATTGTTGTTAATGCAGTCTTGAGGTGGACACTTTGATCTGGAACATAAAAGTTACAAATCAAAGGTTTTGGTTTTTCACTAACGTGTCTTGGTGTTGAGGACGTCCATACGAGTCAGAAACTTTCACTCATGTCATATTGGAATCTGTGACTTGGAATGGAGGCTTTTATGCAGTAAAGCATTGATACTTTTACTCAAGTATCAGTTGGTCCTCTGCTGATCCACCAAGTGGAAAACTTTTTGGTCTTTCAGCCTCAAGTGTTTTTTGGTCTTGCTCCTCACGTCCATAGGAGGGGCATTTCCATGGTTTCCCCAAGTAGGCGGTTCTGACAGGGTGATGATCCCTGAGTGACAAATGACACAGGGCGGGGCTTAAGAAGAAAAGGAAGAAGGAGAAGAAAGAGAAGTCAGTTTTATATTCTGCACACTGCCTCAGGGAGAGAGAGATGGAGATAAAGAGAGATGGGGGGAGAAAAAAAACGGTCAGAAGGAAAAACTGGAAAAAAAAAAAGAATAAGTGGAAATGGACCTGCAAGGAAATGAGACAAGAAGAAGGAGAATTGGAAGAAGGTGGAGATGGTGGAGATGCGATGAAAGATAGGAGAACACAGCTGGCATAGAGAGGCTCTGGAGTATAGAGATATGCAGGCAGGGTGGAGCAGACCTGGGGCTGAAGAATGTCAGGGAGAGGAGGAGTGTGTGCTGTGCTGTTCTGTGTGTGAGCGAGAGAATGAGAGCGAGAGAGAGAGAGAGAGAAAGAAAGGGAGGGAGGGAGGGCAGGAGGGAGAGAGAGGGAGCGAGCGAAAAGGATGAGATCATCGCAGTCTAATGAGCGATGTGGTGGAGGGTTTGCCGGTGAATCGATCGAGTCTGCTGACGGGAACAGCGTTCGCACGTTCGCCGTTCGCTTTCATCCTTTTTGAACAGACCCAGCGGATCGTTTTGTGTGCATCTGCTCACTCTTTTTCTCTCCCTCCTTCTTTTCCTTCTTCCTTTCCTCTCTCTCTCTCCTCCACACCCATAGCAAGGAATCTCTCACGCTCAGGTTCAGCACCACCACCCAGAGATGCTCGCTTGAGCCTTCTTCTTTTATTTTTTATTCTCTCGTACCTTCCTCGATCACTTTCCTCCACTTTTCTCACGCCCGTTGCTCTGGTTTCTGGAGTAAACCTTTGCCAGACGAGATGTTGGGTTTGGACGTCTGTGAGTTTGGGGGACAGTTTCTCGAACTGCTCTGGTTAACGGTTTGCTACAGAGGTGAGCATCTGTTCGGTGCATGTATAGAATGTCGTCGGGTTTCTTTGCTTGAATCTGAAAAGAGAACCCTGCGGTCACACCTGTTTTCTTTGATGAACTGATCGGGGGTGGTGAGGGAGAAAAAGTGTCACGCCGTGCTCTCCGATTCCTTCCTTTTCCTTCCTTTGGAAAAGTGGCCGAGGCGCGCCAAAGTGTCTCGATCGATAGCCTATCGGCCGGTGACATCATCGTCCGCTCGCGATCGCGTGTTAGACGGGATCCTTTGCGCTGCGGAGCTTCGTGCTCGAAAAGCTGCTTGTTATCTCCGAGCTCGTGCTTGAGCCCTCCTCCTGGTCTCGTTTTCACGCCTGCAGCGTGAAACGCCTGTGCGTGGGAAGTAACGATGCGCAAAAAAAAAAAAAGAAAGAAAGAAAGAAAGAATCGCTGGGTGCGTGCGTTAGGGTGTAAGTGGCCACGGTCTATTTGGTTGTTTGTCAGACAGCAGGCACGAGTGTGTTTGTGGAAGAGCGCTGCAGGTGGCAGAAGGGCGATTCCCCCAACACACCTCCTCTGTTCTTGATGACACGAGCGATGATAAACGACGAGAGTCTCCGACACATGTTCAAGAGACTAAATCAGTCCAGTTGCATGTCGGATAGACGCTTCCTTTCTTCCTCCCGGGTGATGATAATCCTCACGTCCCTCAAATCTTAGAGTTGCTCTAGAGATTTGCGATTACTTCTACAGAATCTATTTCTCAGGAAAACATATTCAAGACATTCTGCAAATACAGAAGTGAAAATTTTTCTATTCAGCTTGTGTTTTTTTTTTCCTCCTCATAAATAAGCACAAGTCTTCGCTTCCTGACTGACAGCTTTAGATCGAATGAAATCCTCTGAAACAGTCCAGAAAGCTGCATTCATCAATAATGCAGCATATTAATCGGGATCGGCCGAGCTGAAGGGACTCGTATCCTGGACGGGGAATATCAAGGGATTGTTCTTAATCCCAAAGCACTTGATATGATGTCAGGACTGGACAGGAACTGGTTCCAGTCAAATCGGGCGTGTTATCCAGTGTAACTTCTGATTTAAACAACACCACTCTCAGAGACACAGTTTTAGACGATTCGATTGTGGCACAAATGAAGAACATTGTGATTATGAAATAATAGAAATGATGTTTATGTCTTTTTGAGGAATTTTCCGGTTCATATTATAGTGTAGGCGTTCTTATTAACCCAAAAATTACACAAAACAAAACTGGGCATAAAATAGAAATAATACAAGTTCATTGTTCTTCAGAATACTCAAAGATCAGGAGGTGATTAGGGGAGGTGGGAGCTTAGTGGTCAACTCATTGGACTTTGGATCCAAAGGTCATGAGTTCAAATCCCAGCCACACCAAGCTGCTACTTCTGGGCCCCTGAGCAAGGCCCTTAACCCTGCTCAGTGTATAAATGAGACAAACAAGTCGCTCTGGATATGGGCGTCTGCCAAATGCTGTAAATATAAACTCGAATATAAGATCACACGCAATCGCAGTTCTTTAAACAAGCTCCGTAAATTGTATTGGACATGAAAACAAGAAAATGTATTAATACCGAAGGGCAAAGATGAAATTAGTGTAACCATAGTGACCTTGTGTAAAGGTTGTGCCTGCAAAATGATTTGATTTGCAAGAAATTGCTCTTTTATTATCCACTTTTAATCAGAAAATCTCAGTTTGCGTATTCTTTAGTGAAAAACACACAAAAGGGATAAGATGTCGTATTGTTCTCAGGGGAAACACTTGTAACATGTTCAGATTTTTTTTTGGGTTGTTTTATTATTAGATCTTCAGGTGATCATTATTTCTGAGTCAATAAAAACGATCTTTATCAAAATTATTCATCTCTTGATTTTACCTAAAAGCAAGAATTTGTACGCTTTTCGATGTGCTGCTTATTAGTTGATGCTTTGTTGTACATAAAAACGTTTCGCATGTCCGGGCGCAAACTTTTGTACGTTACTGTTAATCGTTAATCCAGTAAACGAGGCTCTGCAGCACCGCAGCGTGGAAACGGTGTCACAATTCTGCGATCTCTTGGTGTTGTGTTATTTGTCGTCGTCTGGTTTAAAGGCTGCTAGAAACATTTTATTCGAAGGTTTGGTGATAAAACAATTGTACGTTTCAGTATCCAGTTCTTTTTAATTTGATGTATTGGACAGAGGCTGGTTTTGAGGATCGTGGCCCAGTAATGCAAAAGGAGGCGATTTAAAATGCCGTGCAGATCCTTAAATATATTAGCATTGCTATTTAACTTGGCAGATCCTGCATAATGTATGTTGCTTGACTTCCTCATTAATAATCATGATGCATCGTTAATAGCTGCTGTGTGCATGTGTATATATATATATATATATATATGTGTGTGAGCATCCAGTCTTTTGCTAGCATCACTCGCATCACTCTGGATGTCTTCAAACAGCTTGTACTCTAACTAGCGGATGCTGGTATGGTCCATTTTTACAAAAGCTGAGCAAAAGTGACAATTTCTCAGTGTAAATTTGCTCAGCGTGGTGTGACAGCACGCCTTGTTAGGAGCTCGGCGAGGGAAAGGAAAAAAGGTTTACGACTTTGCTTCCAAATTGTCCAATCATCCCGAAAGTTTGCTGAAGAATAGATGAAGCAGTTTATCTCGGATCCAGACGCGATTTCTTTAATTGTTGTATTGTTTAATTGTTGTGTATTTGTATTATTAACAAAGTTGGATAATTATGTTCGGGGGTATTAGTTTGGCGTGCACTAATTTCTTAGTAATGAGAATGATTTTAATGGAGAGTTTTCCGGACAGTTAAACATCCGATTGCAAATTATTTCCCATGTTCCCACATTTCCCAGTGTGAGGTAATATAATACTATGTACAATATTGTATTATGTGTAATATGTTCTTAGTTTTCCAGCACCTTTTTTATTTTTGAAATTTTTGTGTATATATAGAATATTTCATACCTTTTTTTAATTCTATTTCATCTATATTTATTTTCGAGTTTACTCTAAAGCTCTCTCTGACCAAAGAATTTCCCTATCGTATCGTATTGTATGGTATGGTATCGTCTCCGATTTGATCTCTTGATTTATATCACAACCCTTGTTGAGTTTTGGATTCTGATTTGATGTTCATTCACAGGAAATTGGAGAGCAGATGCAACTTATATATTAATAAACGAGGAAAAAAACTGAAATGTAAAATGTTGATCGAACAGTTAAGGAAGGAGTCTCCAATTTCAGTGTTTCGTAAAAAAGTTAAAACTTCACCATTTTCAGTACAAAGGATGTGACATATCACGTTTTTTTTTTTTTTAGCTTCAAGCTAGAGAAAACAGAAAGGTTGATGAGGAAACCACGAATATAAACACACTGAATACACCGCTTTAGAGCTCTGCTATCGCAATCGCACGTCCCTGTTGCTGATCGTTATCTGTTTTATAGGTTATAAGTTGATTATTTTCGATAGCTATAGAAAGGTTTTGTACATTTTTTACGATAACCAAACTACTTTCGGTTCCTTTTTGAGAACTCGAATTTCCGTGGGATTGAATCTCGACCAGGCTGGTATTTCCTTTTTCACATTACGGATATGAACTTTCTGCTAAGATACTTTCCAGCTAATTTTCAAGCTGTTTTTTAATCCTTTAACTGTGTACAAATGTGTGCCTGTGTGTGTGTGTGTGTGTGTGTACGAGCTCAGGAGTTTGCGAGCGCTATCAAACCCAGAGGAAGGAAGTTGAGGTCGAGAATGAGATTCGTGTCTGCCTGTATCGATTCGAGAGATCATATTTTATAGCGCAGGCCTTCCATTACTACATTTGGCTTTGCATTACCGAGCCTGAATCGTCTCCTCTCGCTCACTCGCTCTTAATGCAGAGACACTTTTCTCGAATCAGGGCACAGAAGATGGAGAAAGCATTGTAAAAAAAAATCGTGCGTTTTCCTAAATACATTTTAATTTGCATAAAATTTCATAAGATTAAAATTTTCCTTGAAAACCTTGTTTATAATCCAGCAAATCTTATTATTGAATGTTTTTCATGTTTTTAATATTTATTATGTAAATATTTTAGTGCTTGAAAATGACATTTTCTAAAACACAATCCTTTTAATATCGAGTGTAAGTTCACGGAGGAGCTGGAGGTTTTTTTTTCTTTTTTCACCCGTTACCATGGCGATTGAGGGCACGATTTCCTTTTTGACTCTGTTAAAGTTTCTGTCTTCATCATCAAGATCAAAGAGTCAAAGCAAAAGTGTGAGCTGTCAGAACCATTTGCTCTCTACTTCCTTTTTTCTCTCCTTCCGTTTTTACACAATGTCTACATAAAGCGATCATAAGCCTTCATGACACATCCATATTTCATATCAATGTGATTTCAAAATGTGCCCTAAACTACTCTACAGACAAAAGTATTGGGACACCTGACTTTTCCAGCCATTGGTGGTTCTTTCTCAACATTCTTTAGATGCACGAACGTGGAATTTCTCCTTCACTTTAACTAGGAGACCCAAACCTGTTCCAGCATGAACATCTGGACCTCTGTGCACAAAGCCAGCTTCATGAAGATATGCTTCACATGGGTTGGACTTGTGTGGAAGATCTCCTGCTATAGAGCTCCATCTCTATTAAACATAAATGATTGTGAACACTGACTGCACCTGAGGCCTCCTCACCCTCCCCTACATCAATACCTGACTTTACTTACACCCTGATGGCTGAATCTTACACAAATCTCACACAAATACATCTTGACATTATGAATTCTCTTTATCGATAAACACTTATCCTGAAGTCCATTAAAAAATATATACATATAGCTGTGCTGATTTCTCGAAAACGTGGAAAACTTCAGAGCTTTTGCACTTAATAGTTCAAAGCAGAATAATCATGGTCATCCAGAACATCATGATTTCAGATTTGTGTTCATTAATATAACAAGTGAACGCTGTTTTGAGCCATAATGCTGAAGGTTTTTGCCTCCTTTAGAAAACACTGTGAAGTGTCAAGGTAGCGTGAGCACCAGAACTTTCCGGGCAGCTGGGGAACGTTCGCAAGTCATATTTAGCTGCTTTTCACACCACAGTATTGATAAAGCCAGAGATGATGAGGTCTCTCCAATACTGAGAGATCATCACTGACCATTTTTCCATGTGGATCACCTCGTAAATGAACTGGATGAAGATAAACATCTGATATCATTAAAGACGCATCATGTGTCCCTCAGAGAGAATCGGGACTTAATGGCTTTGGATATTAAAAGCATAAATTTGTGAATGTGGTCAATAATAAACTATGAAATTTGTTGGTTTTTCCTGCAGGCCTCATGGCAGATAAGGAGAGTACGGGTCCTGTGTGTGAGGAGGAGGACGAGCGTGATCTGAACTACCAGCCTCCAGCGCAGAAGAGCCTGCAGGAGATCCAGGAGCTCGATAAGGAAGATGAAAGCCTGAACAAATACAAGCAGACTTTGCTGGGATCAGGACCTGTGGTGTCAGGTTAGTGAGAGATTCATCTATGACATTCAATTCATCTATTTAGCCATTCATTCTTTTAACAATCACTTCAAATGGAGAGATAAATGGCATCTATTCATCCAAATATCCGCCTGACTCACTTATTGATTAGAAGTCGACCGAAACGGGTTTTTCTCTTGCCAATGCCGATATTTAGAAACCAGCCAATGGCTCATATATAATGCAGATGTTTGGCCGATTTTCTTTTTTTTCTCACTTTCATCTTAAATTCTGACAGTTGATGAATAAGTCGTAATACATTCAATTGCTTGAATGAAACATTTATTGAACAACACAACAACTTGTTAGCAGGTTTGGGTACCTGTGCCTTCCTGTAGCCTAAACTGCAGCTGGTTGAAGGCTT
Organism: Silurus asotus; assembly: GCA_024362625.1. Lineage (NCBI taxonomy): Eukaryota > Metazoa > Chordata > Actinopteri > Siluriformes > Siluridae > Silurus > Silurus asotus. The sequence goes on from MU551605.1 coordinate 1,321,180, forward strand.
ACTAACTACACAGTTCCAAAAAGTTATTCTCATTCTTTCTCCAAAAGTAGGATCATATTTGCCCACTGAAATATAGAGAGCTAAGTACGAATTTAGTTATTAATTAGGTAAAAATGATAGGAACTTAAAGACATTGTTGGTTTTAGTTGGACGGCATTAGCTGTTTTCAGCCGATTCTGCATGTCGAATCAGAGCCGGAGCTCGTCTGCGATTGGCTGATTGGCTAATTGGCTTAGTGAATGAGCAGATATGAGAAACAAAATACGTATCCACTTGTCTTTCTTGTTCTTGTCTTTGCAACGTAGTGGACATGATTTAAAAAATGCTGCAACAGCTGTAAATGCTGCTTGCTTTTAAAAAAAAATATATTTAGGGTTTTAGCTTTTTCGGTTTCCCTGTTTGGATGTCAAATACATGCTTCTGCCCCCTGCTGTATGGGAGAAATATGTTTCTTTCCTGCCGTTTGGTGTGCTACATGCGCCTGCACGTGCATGCTAATAATCAGACTTTTTTGCAGCACAATCGGCCGATGCTGATTAATTAAAATGTGAACAAAAATCGGCCCAATTTATCGGCCTACCAATCAATCGGTCAATATCTATATATCCATCCCTCCATCCATCCATCTTGATTCTTCCATTCATCTATTTCATCCTGCATTCATCCTTCCGTCTATTTTATATCTAATCATTCAATTTCTGTCTCTACTCTTTCTTTGCTGCTTCTTTTTCTCAGTCTATTCTGCATTTAGTCTCTGATCACTCGTTCACCGCCTACCTTCATGCAATAGACACGATGTTCTTTAGTGGAAGGCAGCCAGTGTTCTCTGTTCTCACTGTGTATCAGATGGTGTATGTTCTGTTTAAGAGAAACAGCAGGAGTATTGCTCTCCAGAGACTGCCTTTTAACACACACACACACACACACACACACACACACATGCAAACGCACGCATGCACAGAAAAAGAATGAGGTTCTGCATGCTAAAATAAAGATTAATATTTTTTTCAATCTAAAAAATAATGAGTGGGCAGATGGAAATATAATGACCCTATTTCAATTTCTACAAGAGAAACTGAGCGCTTGCTTTAATTCATAGACTAAAGCAGCAATACAAATACTTTAACCCTATATTCTTCTTGGCATGAGGCATCCATCTCACTTGATTAAGTCCCTGGTAATTCTTCAATTGGTGCTCAGTGTGTTCTGACAAATACAGCTTGTGCATCGAGGGTATTTGCACAGCAACTCTACTGATTCATATTCACTCGTTTATTCTTGTCTAGGTTAATAATAGCGCTCGTTCAGGAAAATGACCCATGAATGACACTCGACTCTTCGCTGTTTTGCGTGTTCTGTCTGCACGCACTCATTCTAATGACTAACCAGGTGATGGATGATTACCGTTTTTTTTTTTAATCCGTCATGCTGAGGCATTTGGTTTGTGCTCTTTGGGCAATATTGTAAAAATTGTGTGAGATTTTGATTTATCTCTTTTAAAATAATAATAAAAATGCATAAATAAAAACTGAGATGAAAAATGTACAAACTTTTATTGATGATTATTGATTATGATGGAACATCATCTAAGCATTTCTGGTGAGCCAGCCAGGAGTTCACATACATTAACTGCAAGACACAGCAACTATTAAGACTTCATGGAATAATCATAGAATCTCTGTTTCAATCTAGCCACTGGCCAGAGTGGGTCTTAACTCAATTCGAGAAACTTAAGAGGCAGAGAAAGTATTTATCTACTAAACTCAATACTTGATGCGTTAACAAACATAAATATTTGTTCAACGTATTTTTTTTTTCCTTTTCTTTTTTTTAAGATGTCTACTCAAAAAATCAGATGAAATATTAAAGATTTTAATGTTACTAAAATAAGGAAGGTAGACCTTTATAAAGGTGTCTAGAAAAACTTTGGTGAAAGTCTTACGATTCTAACAGAGATATGAAGCATCATTGTTATTTTTTTATATCAATCATTTTTCCCTTTTTATTCATTTGAGTTTGTTGGAATTTTATAAATCTGACCAGGAATATTAGCCATTTTTGAGAATGATTCAAGAATATTTGCGTTATTAGTGAGCCAGCCAGGAAATAACCTTGAGGAAGACATCAAATGATGACAATGATAATGCAACCAGGTAGAGATGTTACAATTATATCAAAGTGCCTCTGAGACGATCAGATTAACAGAATAATTTTAAGTTTTTTTCCAAGTTTTACTTTAGAATTTAATGATATAAAACCAAAAGACTTGCACCAAAGTGCATTTGGTTTGCTTTCAGTCATTTCCCAGATGAGCGACAACTCTGCAAATTCACCTGAGCTCTTTTAGATGTCTGTTAATTTATCACCCGATTTTCCTAGGAGGAATAATATATGGACTGTGACGGAGCAATAAATCATTGTGGGTGGCCGATGCCGTGTGCTTTTGCGTAACACGTCTATGGCTGGTTGTGAGCATCGCTCACATCAATAATGCAACATTAGTAAGAGCCCAGACATTCATTATGAGTTATGAGAGGTTTAAACCTCCTGGAGGTTATATTAGCTAAACCGTACTCAGGGTTTTTGTAGAAAGCACAGAAATAACATGACGGGTGGAAAGTAAGTGTCGCAAAGCACCTAATTAAAGTGACACACACACACACCGGCTCTTCAGACTCAGGACACACTGTCCCAGGAAGGTAAATTAATTTCTCTGGATTTAGCATTGGTCTGACTTTTATAAAGTGTAGAATGATACAAAAAAAAAATCATGCGAAACAATTTGCTTAAAAAATTGTGTTAATTAATACAAGTGAAAGGCAGATATTAAACTTAGTGTCCATTTTCTTTTAATTACTACTGTATTTCAGCTAAAATGAATTGATCTAAGGTAAGATCATCTTACATCATAGATTACTGCATTTCTCTCCAAAACCCTCTGGTTGTGCAATCAGATGGAATCTCATGTTTCATTTACAATGTTTTGACAAAAGTTTGTGGACACCTGAGCATTAGATTTGTATGTTCTCTTGTACATCCCATTCCACATTTGGTCCCAATTTGCTGTTATAATAACCTCTACACTTTGTGGACTTTCACCTCATCACATATAAAGCATATCTTAATAGAGCTGGCTTTGTGCACAGGTGCTTTAATGCTTTTTCATCCAGGGACGTCCAATACAATTATGTGCCTACAAATTTGTGGTAACAGTGTCAGAAAGAGCCTGAAAAATCCATGTGTCCCAATACTTATGTCTATATAAGGTTACAAATGACTGCAGTATTCATTTAATATGAGTCATAGTGTTGTTGATCATTGAATGAAGTGTGGTTCACAATCCTGCATGGTCTTTTTCTATCTTTCTCAGATCCCAGTGTTCCTAATGTTCAGGTGACGAGACTGACGCTGATGTGTGATCAGGCTCCTGGACCCATCACTATGGATTTAAAAGGTATGACAGATTTATACAGATAAAAATGTTAACCCACATACATGCGTGGGTGCAGGTCCATTTTTGCTCAGGCCGGGGTAATCGACAGAACCCAGCGAATTTTAATAAGCTTTCTGGAGCGATGACATCATTTCTCAGTAGGCCAATCCCACGCCGGCATTGCACATTTCGGGTGGGGTCATACGCTACAAATCAATCAGACAAGCCGCTGGTAGCAGCTTTGTTCCTGAGGTGTAGTATGAAGCAGATGAAGGATTGCTGACGCCCTTCAGATTTCGTTTTTTGAACTCCCTCTAGGGAGTCCTCGGCAGGTGAAAGGTCACCTGGTTGCTAGGCAACCACGTTCGTGAAAGATGAGCACAGCCATACCAGCAGGAACAACAGAGATTTCAGCAGTGAGTGAAAACGAGAAGTGAATCTACACCGGAAACACACTAACATTCATCTGACTTCCTCTTTAGCCTAACTGTCTCTGTTACACCAGAGCCAAAGGTCGTAACGTTTAACTTCTCAGTACAGGCAGAAGGAAGAAACACTGCAGTTTGGAATCATATCTGAATTTATTGTGTGTCAGCTTTGCCGAGAAGGGATCTGTAAACACGGCGATGGAGGACGATATATCATAAATAATTTTCAGTACTTACAGAAACAAGCAGCATTAAAGTTAAAGTCAGTGATTTCTTGTTATAATATTTAGTGAAGTTTCTCATCACACTCTGGCAGTCGCAATAAAAATTTGCAGGATGCAGCAGAAAAACTTGAGTCTCTGTCAAAACCTGGACTCTAAACAAATCGCAATGAATTCCTCTTCGCCCCGCGCTGACTCATGAACATGTCGGAAAAGTGCTCTGTAATGTAATTTGTGACACTATAGATTATACAGACGATATTGTTGGGGTTGCTTTTTAAACGCGATGCCAGGGTGAAAATTGGTGAGCGCTGATACATGCTCGGCTGCTTGTCACACACTAATCCCCAACCCCGTGTGGGATTTCCATCTCTAGGAGACAGACTACATTAGTAAGCCGTGATCCGGCGCAGTCAGACACACGAGAGCGCTGCTCTAAATGACAGACGATGGAACTGAAAACAACCACAGTTCTGACAGATGTGACTGAGCTGATGGGTGGAGTGTGTGTGTGTGTGTGTGTGTGGATGAGGAGTATATAGGTGTGTGTAGACGATTTATCAGGATTCTGATATATTGATTAGAGCAGCTGGAAGTATGTCCTCTTTAAAAACCTTTTTAATTGAATCCTTGGATCGAGTCCACATCTGAACACCTGAATATTTCACAAGAAGAAAGGCACAGTGACGATGTTTGTGCTCCAGGAGTAGTGTTTATTGTAATTCATGTTGCGTTTCCTAAGTAAAAGTAGGAAATCTCAGATTTAAACCATGTGATATGTGTGTAGGGTTTTTTATGTGGGTCCCCGCTTTTCACATCTACTTCTGCTTTTCACACATGTCCCCACTTTTCACACCTTGTCCCTGCATTGTTATACTGGTCCCCACTTTCCACCCCTATTTCCGCTTTTCACACATGTCCCTGCATTTCATCTTATTCCTGCTTTTCACCCCTGTCCCCACTTTTCACACCTTGTCCCTGCATTGTTATACCGGTCCCCACTTTCCACCTCTATTTCCGCTTTTCACCCCTGTCCCTGTATTTCACCCCTGTCCCCACTTTTCACACCTTGTCCCTGCATTGTTATACCGGTCCCCGCTTTTCACCCCTATTATTAGTTTTTACTCCTTGTCCATGCTTTTTTTTTATCCATCCCTACTTTTTTACACCTGTCCTATTTTTCACATCTATCTGTGCTTTTCACACTTTTTTAAAAATGTTTTATATTATCGCACATTTTCGATTTTTAACTATTTAAAACAGCGCCCAATATCTGCCCATTTAAATAAGATACAAAAAACCTAAACAAACAGCCCTCATTTTCACATCTATTTCTGGTTTTCACAGCTTTTCCTGATTTTTAACTTGTCCTCACTTTTGACACCTTTATCTTTTCCACTGTTTCATGAACTTTCCTTCTTTCGGCTTCTCCCGTTAGGGGGCGCCACAGCAGATGTTTGATTTGGCACATGTTTTTACGCTGGATGCCCTTCCTAACACAACCCTCCCCGTTTATCCGGGGTTAGGACCGGCACTAAGAGTGGCTGGGGTTGGTTCCCTGACCGGGGATCAAACCCGGGCCGCAGCGGTGAGAGCGCCGCCTCTGACCACCAGGGACCCCCACTGTTTCATGAACACCTGCTTTGAATTATTCTCAGCTTTTCAGATCTCCAATTGTCACAACATTCTGATTTTTCGCAAGAATAAATTGTCACTGCTAATATTGTTTAGATTAAACAGGTTTTCATGAAGTGCCATGTTCTGGAAGTCACGTCCCATCGTCACATTACAAAGTCGAATGTCACAATGCTTTAATGTGGGTCGGTCCGGAAAACACCAAATGACAATTACGGTTTAACGAACGTCTTTGTGTCACCTGACCAAAAATTTCATGAAGCAGTTTTTTTGTGTGCATGTAGCTTTATGAACACTCATCTAAAGTACACTGTTGCTACTTTTTAATAACATTATTAGATCGTCTTCGATGATATTCTTGTTTCGCTTGCAATCTCTTTATCATTCCTCTGCCTCTATTTTCCATCTCGGCTCTTTTGGAATCCATTATAAAGCACTTAGAGGCAAATTCGAGTGATAAATTGATTACAGCAGTCGCTCTTTTGGAAGGAGGCTTTTTACTCTCCTCGACCGAACCCTGAGACACACTCGCAAAGTCGAAGGCTAGCGGTTATTATAACCCTATCGATCTCTGATCTTTGTTCTTTTCGGCTTAGGTTACTACAGATGGAGTTCGAGCGATAGCACTTATAATCTGCTCTTTTCTGTTTTAATTTAGGTGACCTTGATGCTTTGAAGAAACAGAACTTCACTATGAAGGAGGGCGTGGATTACAGAGTGAAGATCCACTTTAAGGTAAACCAGAATGATCATCAAAAATGTTTATATATCAAGTGCACATCACTTTTGATTTAATACAAAGTTCAAAATATCGTGCATCACTGCATTATTTCAGTCCGATGTTTTTTTTTTTTTTTTTTTTTTTTTACCCACAATGCTAATAACACTATATCTGGCAACCTTTAATTTAACCTCTCACATCACAGTGGTTTTGAAAAGAAAAAAAATTTAGGCCTTATATTCAGAGATCAAGCCCAGCACTGGGTTGCCAGATCCGATTTTTAGAATTTTCCTTTTTTTTTTTGCTTTGTCATGACCTGAAACTGTATAACATCCATACTAAATTATACAACTTTATTACATTTATGATCCTAAAACCATTTCACATGTCAGTTGGATAATTGGTGGAAGTTACCAAAACTTGGCAACCCTGGAACGTTAGGATAAGTCTTATTGATGCCCCCGGGTGGATGGTCTGTGTTACTACATAAAGCTCTTACAAAAATTGTTTTTATCACCACAACCATCAGCCCAAAATAAACACAAATACAGGTATATTAGGTTTATTTCCCTTTGTGTTTCACCCCATCAGGTCAACAAGGAGATCGTGTCCGGGCTGAAATATGTGCATCTGACCTACAGGAAAGGAATTCGAGGTAAAGACATGAGTCGAGGCGAAGATTTACACGAAGGGATAAAATTGTACAGCATTTATAACTCGAATGCTATTACTCTTAGACTAAACATGACAAGGTCTGTGTTCTGCTCTCTATGCTGTAAAATATAAATAAACAACAGGCAGAAAAATCTAACAGATAAAGGTGGGTATGAATATGAGCGAGATATTGACAGTGGGTAAGATTTAAAGTGTCCCAGTGTCATTAAAGTGTTCAAGTTGTGCAAGACACACCTTCATTCCCATTTCAGTCAATCAGAGGTGCTCTTATTTGCATATTCTACATTAAAAAACACGCCCCCAAACATTACATATCATTACCATATATGGATTTGTTTTCACTCCGATATTTCCTGATCATTCTCGAAGTGGAAGAATTTCTCTAAATTCCTGTGTAAGGTCCACGTTCCTATTTCGGGACACGCCCTGTCTTTATTTGTCTTACAGGGACTCAAAATGCACCTATTCCAATTTCAAGGCAGATGAAAAGAGGTGATCTAATGTCCATATTCACAGATCCATAGCAGCATCCAGCACCCAACAATGTCCTATATGTAGTCAAAGACACTTGCATTTCAATGCGGGGCCTTACAGCTCAGACCATCTTCTTTCATGATTCTTTTCTCACAGTGGATAAAGCCGTGTACATGGTGGGCAGCTACGGGCCTCGGGTGGAGGAGCATGAGTTCATCACTCCGGTTGAGGAAGCTCCCAAGGGCATGATCGTTCGAGGAACCTACCACATCAAGTCCTACTTTACGGACGACGACAAGACGGACCACCTGTCCTGGGAGTGGAACCTGCAGATCAAGAAGGATTGGGACAGCACCGAGTAAACGGGCTGTGTCCCAACACACACCTGCGCCACGTGCACAGGGCCTAGCGCATGTAGGAAAAGGGCGGCGCAGAGAACGGGGTTTGGATCAGGGTTGGGTAAAAAAAAAAATTACGAATAAAAAATAACGGCCGAGAGTCAAATCGATGCAAACATACAGTACTTCAAAAAGGGATATTAACGAAATATGACGCAACACAAAAGCAAGACATTAGCGGAGACTCATTTGCTAAAGAACACTCTGTATAAACGACAGAGATCAATTCCTTGTGCCCGTACGTACGCTCAGGTTAGTCCGTGTCTCTCCGAAACTGTAAAATGTGTGTAATTATGATGTCTGTAATTCTTTGCGATGCATTAAAAAAAAACAAAAAGTTCCGGTAGGAGCTCGAGAGCAGAACCGTGCATGTTTCAGTGTGAGGCAATTGTGCAAGTGGCTAGAATTCTGTCCTGACTCTGTATGTAAGCAGACGTTCACGCAAAACCTTCTGGGCCCAGACTCGCGTTCCAGTACCGCTTTTAACGCGCCCTTGATGACTTCCCCTCGCGTGTAAACCGGAGCAGAATTTGAACCGCAGAACGCACTCGACCTCGAAGCACAATGTACTGAAATGAACTACGACCTACGAACTGCCAGGTCACGGAGTAGGTTTACGCCGAGCGTTCGCTACCGATGAGATATGACGCTGCGTAAAAACACGTTTTTGAACGGAAAACTTATACATGGTCATACGTGAACATCCGAGACAAAGCAAGTGTAATAAATATAAACAAAAGTGACTCAACTAATGAGGGGTTTTAGAAATTGTATTCGATTTTTTTATAGATCAAGAACCATTCGAGATTTTAAGAACGCTCGGTGCATCAGAACGTGACGAGATCGATCGAGTTCATTTGCAAACGCGTCGAATATTTAGCTGGAACGTCTTTTATTTGGGAGCTGATTTGCATTTATGAGCCATTTGTCTCCTTTTTTTTTGTGGTAAAAGTTGCCAAGACCTAACTTTCAAGATATTATTTTATTTCTGATTTTTGTATAAATTAAATCCGATATAACTTCCATGCACCCTAAACACCGTCCTCATTATTCTCAAAGTATTTTAGGAGCATTTACATTTGATTTCTTTTTCACAAACAATCACACTCCATAATACTTGAATCTCTTATGGGAAAAACACAAATTACTATTATTACATCTATACAGAGAACCGCAAACTTTTTTTTTTCTGTAATAGTGTACATACGACACATCTCAATAAAATTACTGTAGATACAATTTATGTATGCTGTATATATGAACAATATGATCTATAGGTTAATACAGTTTACACACATCACTCATACCCTTTTTTATTCATATTATCGGACGCCATTTGTTGTAAAAAAAAGAAAAGTCTGAAAAGTTGATTTTACCTTTTTTTTTTTATATATATTCGACACTAGATTTATACTCAGGGCACGTAAAAATGACTCCAAGCAAACTAACTAGCACAATTAGAATTAGTTTCAAATACAGATCTAATTAAAGATCAAAATTTGAACCCAGAAAGACATTTTACACCCATTATGACTTATTTTATATACCACATATTTTACAACAAATCTCCATATTGCACTCCTTTTAACACACATGCCAAAGTTATTTCCCAAGACCAAAAATTCTATACGTTTAGATATTAACACACAAATTAATATATAAAATAAACTAAATATCGCACTTAGGTGTGCGTTATATAATCAGACTCCATGTACGGCTTTATATCAGGTTTCCATAAACGGCATCATATATTATATTTTTTCGAAATCTTATACGCTCTGTCGCTCGTGTTTATATGTATAACCGGCTTCCGTCTGCGTTTTATTACAATGCATCACATCGTCGTGCGTTCTGGCTAAATTCTGCTCCTGACATCACCTCAACTTTCGAGTTCACCAGACAAAATGGCCAATATTCAGGAAGTCTTCAAGGGTCCTTTCGAAAACGTACTGGAACACGGTTGACAAAAAGTGACGTGTTAAATTTGACCTGAGCCCCAGTTTTTCCAGGTTGTGTGCAGTGAATTAATGCTATGATTAAATCCACACATTTGAATCGAATTCAAAGCTTGCGTCTGCCTTCTTTGCTCTCGCGGCTTCGAGGAGCTTCTAATAAACGGAGATCCCGAGTGATCATGCACCTCTGTGTGGCCTCCTCGCGTCCTCAATCATCAAATCCTCTATGAATATAAAGGGTCACACGTGCCAAGCTGTGAAACATTCCACGCTAAATCAATCCCACGATGCCAGAGGACGACGTTAAAAAAAAAAAAAAAAAAGCGTCAGAAAATATGGAACACGTAACGAATATATGAACCACATTTTGTTTTCTTTTTCTTTTTTTCATTCAGAAATGTGTTCCCTGTCCAAAAGTAGATCCCCACGCGCTTTTCTAAAACAGCTGTAATTACCGTAGTCACTATTTTCATAACTTGATGTAATCCTGAATATCTGTAAACTGCATGCTCATGTTTTTATGCAACTTGTCTCCCCCCACCCCCACAATTCATTCTGATCAGAACGCAGGGATTAAAATGGTGGTATGAGTCTGGTCTTTGGCTTGTGATTTTTGTGGCTAAAAGATCAACGTTGGAGATTTACTGTACATCTTTTCATGCATCTTGCATTTTTACAATAAAGTCTAACCAATAAAGCTGGGCTTTAGGTCATGTGTGTTGTATTCTTAATTGCAGTGTGGATATAAACACGTCTTGCTCGTGGTAATGTAGAAGCGATACACCGACAAGGCATCACCTTATGACATTATACCATTATGAGTGGTGAAGTAAATAACACCGATTATCTCTTTATCATGGCCCCTGTTAGTGGGAGGATATATTGAGAGAAAACAAACATGATGTCCTTAAATATGATGTGTTAGAAGCGCGGGCCGAATTGTGACGTCTAGACGACTGGATCAAAGCGTCTTCAAAACTGCAGCTCTTGTGGGCTGTTCCTAGTTTGCAGTGGTCAGAATCTATCAGAAGTGCTTCAAGGAAGGAACAGTGACCGGGTGACTGTAGCTCAAATTGTTGAAGTTGATGATGCTAATGCTTAAAAGTCAGGACTGTTTTAGCAGCAACAGGCAGGTGATCATAATGTTATGCCTGATCAGTGTAAATTCATGCATTCAATAAATAATTCATTTTATGCATTAATTGTTATTAATTTATTACACTGAGGATATAAATTAGGTTTTAAATGTTACGCAAGCTGCCTAGACTCGGTCTAGACTAAACCACAGGTGCACGGCCTATCTCGCGCTGTGATTGGTTAATTTGAAAACAGACGGCGCTTTCCATCCAATCGGATTAAAGGGTGAAGGCTGTGGCCCCGCCCACGTCCGCTACGTGAGAGATTCGGCGTGTACAGGCGGCTCATTCTGACAGAAAATGGCGGCTGTGCTGAGGCGGGGATTCAGACTCGTATCCTTCGGTATTACTTGTGTTTTATTGTTTGTTTGACCTCAAATTGTCTGTTATTAAACGTCTTTTGATTAAAAAGTATTTTAGCTGAGATTTAGTCTGTATTCTGTTACTACATTTTGTATAAATGTTAAATATTTCCACACAGAAACCCGTAGTTCTGTGCATGAGGAGTAAAACTCTCGTGACTAAAACTCTTAGCAAGTTTTATACATGCAAATAAAGTCATAGAGAAAATATCTAAATATTTAAAAGTTATTTTCAGATTGCTAACTGCGCATTGAACTGACATTTTTCCCCCTGCAGAGGACAGAGGGCTCGATCCCAAACGCCCCTCGTTAAACACTCAGACATTAGTGCCCTCCGTAGGGTATAGTGATTATTAGTTCACGCACATTGACGCCCCCTTGTGGAAATAAAGTGTAATACAAGTCATTCACTGTCTCTTGAATTCCTCAGGATCTTCTCAGCTCCTGTGTGGAGGCTGTAAACATGGCAGAATCTCCAGCCTGTCCATCTGCAGCACCAGCAGTAGAAATTCTTCATCCTCCTCCTCCTCATCATCATCACATGTTAAAGTGGACCTGGACGGCAGCACTGGTACTGATCCCTGCCTCGGGCTGAGGGGGAACCCAACAATCGTTCACAATCATCTTTATCTCTATAAAAAACTCACGTTGGACAATCTTTCTGCAATTATATATATAAATTAATTAGAGAAAATGGCCAAATATAATTTTTTTTAATTGTTTCAATTAATGTTGCGGCTGCGATACAGAAAACTTTTATTTACATAAGATTTACATCAAGTACTTAAAAAAATTCAAATCAGAATCAGGTTTATTGTCTGAGTGTGTTTACACACACAAAGGAATCTGGTTCCAGCTGTTTGTGACTTTAAAGTACAGACATGAACAAGAACACTTATTAGAGCTTATAAACATAGTGTTCTTATTCATTATAGTCAAATAAATAAATAAATCCTGATTGGATGAATTTGATTTGTGTAAATCTGTAATTGATATAAGTATTTGGTGTGTGTGTGTGTGTGTGTGTGTGTGTGTGTGTGTGTGTGTGTGTGTGTGTGTGTGAGAATGTTCTTGTACAGGGATCGCAGTGGTGAAGTTTCAGAGCTCGCCGGTGAACAGCATGAGTCTGGACTTCCTCACCGAATTGTGCATCAGTTTAGAGAAGCTGGAGCTGGACAGGAGCTGCCGAGGAGTGATCCTCACCTCGGTACATCACCACACACACGATCGCTGATACAGATGAAGAAAATAGATTTTTTTTAAATTGATTATAAATGTACATTTTTGTCACAAATGACAAACAGTATTGTTGATAGGAGAAAATAAATGACTCTTTAAATGTAATAAATTGTAGTGTATTAAATGAATACATTAGTTTGTGTCACTCTCAGTAATCTCCCTCTTTTCCAGGCTCTGCCGAAGATTTTCTCCGCCGGCCTGGACATAACGGAAATGTACGGAAAGAACCCGGAACACTACGCCGAGTTCTGGAAATCTGTGCAGGAGATTTGGCTCAAAGTCTACGGTTACAGTAAGATCGCTATCGCCGCCATCAACGTGAGTCTCGTTTTATACGTTCCTCACACGTTCCTCACACGTTCCTCACACACGGACGCACGTGTGCACTGGTTTTCCTATTTTCTTTTTTTCTTATTCAGGGTTCCAGTCCTGCAGGTGGATGCTTGGTCTCTATGGCATGTGACTACAGGATCATGGCAGACGATCCTCGCTACAGAATCGGCCTCAACGAGGCACAGCTCGGCATCGTCGCCCCCTTCTGGTGTGTGTGTGTGTGTGTAGAGAGAGAGAGTTTTTATTGTGGTTTTATTTATTTTATTTTTGTACTAGTACACACAGGGTAAAATAGCACAATTATAATTAGGACACAAATATTTCTTTTACTTTGCACATCTATAAATATTTTGAATGCAGTTATATAAGTATTTGTAAAATGATTTTTTTTATTTATATTTTTCTTGAGTCTTTTTTTTTCTATTCAGTCTCATCAAATTTATATTTTCATTATTTATATTTTTATTTGCTAAACATAATTTTAATGAGCACGTGTGTCTGTCTGTCTTGTAGGTTTAAAGACACAATGGTGAACACAGTGGGTTTCAGAACTACAGAGCTTTCTCTCCAGTTCGGTCTGATGTACAGTCCTTCTGATGCCCTGAAGATCGGTTTAGTGGACCAGGTGGTTCCTGAGGAGAAGGTTCTCAGCACGGCTACTGAAACGATCACAAAGTGGTTAGCTATTCCAGGTCAGAATCTTCTGTTTTGTACTTATGACTATATGATTCAAATTCTCTTGTCTGTGTGTGTTTTTTATTTTTTATTTTAAATATATATATACATTTTTTAAACGCAAGCTCCTGATGGGTTTGATTCACAGATCATGCGCGTGAGATCAGCAAATCAATGATGAGGAAGCCGACGGTGGATCGACTGCTGGCCAGCCGAGAGTCAGACATTAAAAACTTTGTGAACTTCATCTCTAAAGACTCTATCCAGAAATCTCTGGGCTTCTACATGAACTCACTTAAGCAGAGGAAGGCATGAACACGGGACTGACTCACGGGACTGACTCACGGGACTGACTCACTGGACTGACTCACTGGACTGACCCTCACCCTCTGCCTTCTGTTTTATATTTGTTTATATCTACAGTGTTAGTCAGATTGCCTCCTTCAGGTTCTTCTGCGGTTCTGTTCCTACATATAAATTAAACACTAACAGCAATGTGACAAGTGTGTTTGTGTTTGTGTGTGTGTGTGTGTGTGTGTGTGTGTGTGTTCAGTGCATGCTGAGAGACCTGCTTTATCTTTGATCAGATGATCAATTGTTATTAAAAATTAATACATTTTTTCTATATAATATAAATTCTTTAATATTCAGATTCTGAACTAGTAACTTTTTTTTAAATAGCAGCAGCCATTAAATTTTCCTTAAAACAAAGTTTATCAAGTTTAATTTGGGTGAATTTTCCAGACAGCAGCTTGTTTCTCTTGGAAAAAGTTGATGGATATAATGAAAAGATGTTTTCTTAAAAACATTATGCAAGCTTTTGCTTGAATTTTTTTTCTTTACAGATAAATAAAACAAAGACATTTGTACACTTTCATTTATTTTCTGATCATTTATTATGCACAAAATTAAACAAATCCTTGAAAAATAAGCCGGTGAACAGTGTATTAAACTTGAACTTACTTCTATTAGTTCAAGTCTCCATGTTGTTCTGTGTATCATACTGAAAAAACATCAGATGTAATCATATTACACTTTTTTGCAGTGTCTGATCTTTAATAACAAGAAATACAATACAATGTTTACTGAAAGAAACCTTTCCCATTATATCATCTAATTAAAAAAATAGATTTATTGTACTAATAATCAAAATAACTAATAATTATAAAAAAAACAATAAATATAATAAAATATTGAAAAAAAAATGACTTGTTTACTTTCTATTCTGATAAGATCTTATACTGAACGGCTTGGGCTCTGTCCGATTGTACATCTTTTTTCTCATGTTTAGCACTAGACACTCAGTACTGGTGTGATATGTATGTGTTGATGTCGCGCGCCTGTGAAGTGAGCAAGCTGACATTTAGAACGCAGCCATAAAGCGGGTGGTTGTTATTAATGCGCGTTAGGCTCCTCCCCCGCGAAAGGGGCCTAGTGTTAGATGACTCGTTAGCCTCGGAGGCTAAGCCGCTAACCGCGCTCCAAGCGCAGACAGAGGGAGCCCCAGAACCGCTAAACGGATGTCTCATCTCCGTTCCCCGTGCGCGTCTTTATCGCTTAGCTACCATGAATCGGCCGCTGTGAACCTTCTCCCCCGGAACCCGAGCCTAGGATCTGACAAGACCTTCCGCGCTCCCGGCCGCCAAATCAGGCAGGTTTCCCGGAGTCAACAACAACAACAACAGCGGCGGCGTCTTATTGTCTTAGCTAGCATGTTAGCTTAGCTAGCTCAGCTGGTTAGCTTGTTGCTCTTTAAACAGAAAGCCTGTGGAGTTCAGCAGTTACATGTGTTACATTTTCACTGTTTATTATCGCGGTTTGTTTCGATTAAAAGTGGAAGATAAAGCCGGAGGAGACACCGGGAGTCGGTGAAGTGTCGCATGGACATCAGCTCTAATGAGGTGTCAGTGCAGGAGATGTTTCTATTCCACCCATATTTCTATTTACTGTAATTAATGATAACGTGTTCTCACATTAGTGTCTCCTTGTGAGAGCTGTTGGGGTTTAAAACAGAGCCCTACAGAGAACTCAAAGAGCTCTGGGTTTGTGTGATGAGGAGCACTGAGATCTTCTCTTCATTTGTGGTTGAAGGTTCTCACTCAGGAGGAACACAGAATCCTCCTAAAATAATGGACCTTTCAGGCAGTGTCGTGGCGAATGGAGAACAGAATGAACATTTTCAGCAGCAATCAGACCGAATAGATGAAGTGTAGAATCCAGGATTGTGAATTTGGTTTGATTTGAGGAGAAACAAAAGTCAGACAGTTTGATGGAAGTGTCCAAAATCACAGCAAATGTCTTCTTCTACTCTTTCTTACAGCCTGGATAACACCACTCCTTTCTTTCTTTCTTTCTTTCTTGAACGGTTCCCTTCTCTGTATTTTTATGACATAATGGTGGTGATTCCTGCACCTGATAAATAGACTAATGCTTGCACACATCTGCACACATCTGCACACTGACTAGCCAGATTATTTCTTTGTATCTCGGACATAAAAAAAAATATATATTTGTGCACTTTATTAAGTTCATATAAAAGCCGAAAAAGTCATAATGTTCTTTTCCACATTGATTCGTGGAAAATAAACCCTTAGGTATCGTATTTTTTGTTTTTGTAGAAGTATTGAATGTATCACATAACTGCTGAACCGATCAGCATCTTATTCACTGTGCTTCAAATCTGATTGGTTAGAACAGGGGGGCGTCCTGTCTTTTCCTGAATGGTGGACTGGTGTGGGGAAGGTTTTCATTCCAACAAAATCTGATGATTTTAATTTTCACTGACTATCAGGTTGTTTGGTTGGAATGAAAATCTGCATCCACAGCAGTGATTTGTGGAATAGATCGGACACCCCTGGTTTAGAAGGCGTGTGTTGACATGAGTCAGACTATTGCTGAGAGAACTAATTCATTTCTCAGAACTTCCACAAGATTAATTAACAGACCGATCAAAACAAAAACTGCCCAAATCCCAGCAGCCACAGAAATTCCAAACACACTCCTATAAACTCAATGTGTCCTGGACTTGCTGCGCTAAAATTTAATCTGTACTGGAAGGTCGACCGTTTATTGATTTTATTGTTCGATCAGCTTTGATAGCTGATTGCTGGAACTATCATCTATCTGCAAAAATCCATTCGGATAGTTTTTTCGGGTTGCTTTATACAGTACGAGAGCGGCCTCTAGATGCAAATCACAGACACTGCAAGCTGTTTATTTTTAGTGTCTTTTTTATTTTTTTTTATTTTGTATGCAGCTGTTTTTATTTATTTGCAGGGTTACATTTTATTTTCCTCCATTTATTATTATAATTTAATATATTTATATTTATTTCATTCAGCTCATTTTAATGATTTAGTACAGATTTTTTATTTGTTTATTTTTTAAATAAAGTTCAGTTAAATACCCCCAATCTATAATGGACTTTTGTTTTATGAGTTAGAGAAGAGTTAGAGGTAATTTTATGCCTGTGTGCTATATTTTAGTGAATGAATTGGACAATCATTGCACTGCTTTTATTCATGATGTGTTATGTGTTTAATCCTAAGGTTTTTTAGGAAAAAAAATGAATCTTATACTTGTATAACTAAACCAGACTTTTGCCCTGAACTTAGCTATGAAAGCTAGCATGCAGTTAACAAAAGTACAAAATACCGTGCAGGTGCCTGTATGTCACACGTGCACTTTTGATCTAAACCAGAATCAAATCCTCTGAATGTTTAGGGTTGATGTGTTGGGCTCATGTGTTGATTCTGAATTCTATAATCCTGTTTACAAATACATGAAACATGTACTGAAGGTGGTCGGTTTGTGTTTAGGTGTGAATGACTGACGTGGTGCCGCCCACTGCGTTTAGCGAAATCAAACTCCGCCTCCTGTGCCAAGATGACATAGACAGTGTTAAAGTGCTGTGTGGTGACTGGTTCCCCATCGAGTAAGTACGCACATCTCTCCTGTGTGTTATTTTTATTATTTATTTATTTTATATAAATATAAAATTGCTCTATTTTTTCCCAATATCACCATCCTATTAAGTTTTTTTCTAGTCAAAATTTCTCAAAAGCATCTCTTCTTCCTTTCCTCCTCCTCAGGTACCCCGACTCGTGGTATCATGACATCACCTCGAACAAGAAGTTCTTTTCATTGGCCGCGACTTTCAAAGGCGGCATCGTGGGGATGATCGTGGCTGAAATAAAGGGCAGAACAAAAGTGCACAAAGAGGTTGGAGAGCTTTCATGTGTCTTTAATCGCGGTTTTGGGTCCTCGCTATAAATCGGCAGGTCTTTATTTTCTGGCCCGTGAAAGGCATTTTAAGCGAGAGGCTCTCTGCTGCTGCCTCAAGACTCTCACACCTCAGGTGTTTAGTGAATCGTTGGATTGGTGTTTTATCATTTTATTGTTTCTGGTCAAGGCACTTACGTTTACATGATTATTTGCACTGCCTCACTTTACATACTGCACCCTGCATGTATAGTTTAATCTTTATTTATTACTTTAACATTTTATTTCCTGATTTATTTTATAGTTTTTTTTCATATTTCATATTTTATTTTTGTTTTTTATATATATATATAATAATAATCAAACCATATAATATTTAGAGGTCAACAGATTTATCGTTTCTTTCCGATTAATCGGCACGGGTAGTTGATTTCTGGAACTATCGGCTATTCAACATAAGAATAGTTTTTCCAGGTTGCATTATACAGTACGAGAGCGACCTCTAGTGGCGATTAACCCACACCACAAACTTTTTATTTTTTTTGAATGCATGTCTTTATTTTCCTCAACATTTATGAATATAATCATTTTCATTTAGAATGTTTTAATGATAATAATATTAAAAATGTTCAGTACTATTTGATATGCAGTATAATGTTCTAATCATAAGTATAATAGTAATATTATATGCACTTTGTGCTCCGTTATGTGCCTGACCCTTAAAGCATAAAAGGTTGGGAACAGATGATGTAGTGTGTCTGAGACGCTGGGCGGGACGCTGGGCGGGACGCTGGGCGGGACGCTGGGCGGGACGCTGGGCGGGACACTGGGCGGGACGCTGGGCTCGATACTTGTGCTTCACTGCAATGTACATGGGGCAGCAAGTCTTTTAATAGCACCTGAGTAATTAGGCCGTGTGCTCCGTGTGTCCTGGGTTGTTTGAAGAATGAGATGATTTCTCCTTTTTAGAGGTTCAGTGAAGCAGAAAGATGTGATGTTAATGTGACAGACTGTTGCTTTACTCCTGTTTCCTGTCAGGATGGAGACATTCTGGCCTCCAGCTTTCCTGTTGACACTCAGGTCGCCTACATTCTGAGCTTGGGAGTGGTGAAGGAGTTCCGAAAACACGGAATAGGTTTGTGTGTGTAATCAAGAGTCAGGATCAAGTCTTAGATCAGTAACGTTTTTACTGTACATGAATATTTTGGTTTCCATCAGCTTGCTGAGGAACCCTAGATGCTGATGGGGGGGGTCGGGGCGAAGCCTGGGTTTTTTGTGCTGTTTTATTGATCTTAAAGCTACACTACAATTTATTTCAGCAATTTTCTCTCATACGTGTACTGATATCTTTTTTCTTTGCGATTCCTCGACGCTCACACCGTACAGGCTCCCTGTTGCTGGACAGTCTGAAGGAGCACATTTCCACTACAGCGCAGGACCACTGCAAGGCCATCTATCTGCACGTGCTCACCACCAACCTCACAGCCATCCACTTCTACGAGAACAGAGACTTTAAACAGCATCACTATCTGCCCTATTATTACTCCATCCGAGGGGTGCTGAAGGACGGCTTCACCTACGTCCTCTACATCAACGGCGGACATCCGCCCTGGACCATCTTATATCCTTTTGTGTGTGTGTGTGTGTTTTAAAAGCAGGGCTTGTGCAGTGTGTCCTCAATTTTATGTCGTTTAATTAATTAGGGTTGTTCGTTCAGATCAAGTTCTCCTTAACAAGCTCCTCACTGATTATATTCATCATATAGGATCAGCGCTGGCCAGCTTAAGCCCATGTTCCATTCCACAGAGGATCTACAGGCAAGCACAGAGTCTCCTGCGCAGCTTCCTGCCGTGGTCCAGCATCTCATCCAAGAGCGGCATCGAGTACAGCAGAACCATGTGAGAGGTTAAAAGGAGCACTGTTTCAACCCCATCTCTATTTACCCGTGTGTGTGTGTGTGTGTGTGTGTGTGTGTGTGTGTGTGTGAGAGATGACGTTAAATTGTTTGCGTATTAAATTCTTTGGGATTTATTATGTAACAATAAAATCGGATGCTTTTCATCTCAGTAACCAAAAACCTTTTTCTTTCCACCCTCTAGGTGAAGGACAGGACACTTTCCGCCTTACCAGCCCGACCCCTGAACCTGGACGCCGCTGATTTTTACGCAGAATCCGGTTCAGGCCTTGTGTAATATCTGTATATAATATATTCTCACAATTAATATATGCATCGTCCCACTTTATCCCCTTTTTCTCCTCCGCCTGTAATTTCGCTGCTACGTACAAAATGTTTTACAGTTTGCTTGTATTTTTAATAATTTCTATGTGCGCACGGGGTCCGGGTGCCGGTCCTGCACGTGTCGAGACGTGTTGCACATGACGCACTCGTC
>MU551605.1:1346475-1360807 GCA_024362625.1 Silurus asotus
GTGTACGAGTGTGCGTTTGGGTCGGTGTTGTGTACGAGTGTGCGTTTGGGTCGGTGTCGTGTACGAGTGTGCGTTTGGGTCGGTGTTGTGTACGAGTGTGCGTTTGGGTCGGTGTTGTGTACGAGTGTGCGTTTGGGTCGGTGTTGTGTACGAGTGTGCGTTTGGGTCGGTGTTGTGTACGAGTGTGCGTTTGGGTCGGTGTTGTGTACGAGTGTGCGTTTGGGGCGGTGTTGTGTACGAGTGTGCGTTTGGGGCGGTGTTGTGTACGAGTGTGCGTTTGGGGCGGTGTTGTGTACGAGTGTGCGTTTGGGGCGGTGTTGTGTACGAGTGTGCGTTTGGGGCGGTGTTGTGTACGAGTGTGCGTTTGGGGCGGTGTTGTGTACGAGTGTGCGTTTGGGGCGGTGTTGTGTACGAGTGTGCGTTTGGGGCGGTGTTGTGTACGAGTGTGCGTTTGGGTCGGTGTTGTGTACGAGTGTGCGTTTGGGGCGGTGTTGTGTACGAGTGTGCGTTTGGGGCGGTGTTGTGTACGAGTGTGCGTTTGGGGCGGTGTTGTGTACGAGTGTGCGTTTGGGTCGGTGTCGTGTGCGAGTGTGCGCGTTTGGGTCGGTGTCGTGTACGGGTGTGCGTTTGGGTCGATGTCTTGTACGAGTGTGCGTTTGGGTCGATGTCTTGTACGAGTGTGCGTTTGGGTCGGTGTGTACGAGTGTGCGTTTGGGTCGATGTTGGGTACGGGTGTGCGTTTGGGTCGATGTTGGGTACGGGTGTGCGTTTGGGTCGATGTTGTGTATGAGTGTGTGTTTGGGTCGATGTTGTGTGTTTGGGTTTAATAGAATGTTGTTGTGCTTCTGCAGTGCTCAGGTTCAGTAGTTGCTGCTTGTTCAGTACAGAAATATGTCGGTTGCCGTCTGACAGTGTGGCGTGTTGACACACGGCCTCGTGTTTACTGGTTCAGACTCAGTAAAGATTATAGGCGAGTTGTTCAGTTTGTTTTACTCGAGGTCACACACACACACACACACACACACACACAGCTTTAGCATAGTAACTTCATAACTTCGTTCATCTCACCGTCCTGTTACAGATTATTCTCCTGGAATTGTGAGATTTCTACACAGAGATAATTTGGTGTTTCCAGTGTACTGAACTAAACTCTTATCCTTCTAACCAATAAAGCTGGAATGGTGTGTGTTCTGGGTGAAGGTTCACAAACCAAGAGTTTTGCACAATCCATAAGCAGTGCTAAGTTTTTTTTTCTTCTCTTTTCTCCTCTCTCAAAACTTGGCAGCGTTCGTGTGGCGGGACGTCAAAAACATCAACGATCAACATCGACGTTATAATATTTTAATACGTGATTAGGGCACGTGTTGCAGAATTTATAGACGAAAATGCAAAGTTGAAAGGTTTCCCTCGGAGTCGGGCGGCAGCGTGTCGCCGTCACGTTTTCACGAAGCCTGCGGTTCTTTTGTGTTTGATGCGTTTGAAGTCGTGGCTTTTATTATCCCGCTAATGCGCCTCTCGGTACAGAGTGGAATGTTGGAGCGTTAGACACGTGACGGCCGTGACGCAGTCACGCGATCTTTATCAGTTTGGTGCAAATCACAGCGTTTTCATTTTCAGAAATTTTAACAATGGACATTTTCTCAAAGCAGCTTTACAGAGATAAAACCGGTATTAAAGTACGTTTAAGTTTAATCCCTTTTGAAACTCGAACTGGTCAAAACACACGTGACCTTACGTGATTTACCATAGATCACGTGTACCATAGATCGGTGTCAGTGCAACATTTTAAACATACATTTCTCACCAGTGTTGGTTGTTGAGTTTTTCTTGTTCAGAGTGACACTAGAAAATAAATAAAAACAAGGCTGCTGAACAAACATCTGTATACAGCTGCCATAATGTAACCGAGAACAAGAATACACTTGTTCTGTAGAGGGATAATTATCATGTTTTTTTTGCTCCAAAGGAATTGTAGTTGGACTCGATGCGGCAGTAGGATAATAAACGGTGTGTTTTTGTGTTTGGATCTTGATCGCACTGGATCGGGGTGGAAACAGTTACTCATCAAGATAATTGTGGCCATCATTCAAATATTAGCAGAGAATTTGATCAGATTTAATTGGAGTCATCTTATACGAAGCGATCCTCATGAACAGCCTGCACGGTGTAGAGCAAATTAGAGAAGCTTCTTAACGAGGCATGAGAGGAACATCAGCGCCGATCGGCTTCATTTCCATACGCCGTCTGTTCACAAACAAAACAGAACATGGCCTTGATGTATTTCCTGCTCCTGATGAAGGGCTGTGAAGGGATTACCTGTTATTTCCCTGATCCCTGCTTTGTCTTGATGTCCTGTGGAAAGATTTCACATTTTCCGATGCGTCCTTGGCTCTACATCTGTAACCTTTACCTGGTGCAGGAGCTTAATTTAATTCTCTGTTGCTGGTGGAATGAATTTAGATTCACGCCTAGATGTCGGTGTAGCAGAGTCCCTGACTATCTTCAAGCGACGATTGAAGACCTACCTGTTCCTGAAACACTCAATTGTAATAATTAAAAGTGAAACCAGGCAAAGCTTCTCGTCATACCGTTCCCTTGTTGGGTTATTTTACGGTTCCCTGCTGTAGTTTTGGTCGTTGTTCTCGCTGTATCACGAACACTGTGTGCTGAGGAACGAGAGATTCTCATGAAATCTGTGGGTAAAAGTGTGAAGACACCATGAGTGCAATAGGAGTTCATTTTGCGGTCTTTCATTGTGTTTCGATTGTGACATCGAGCCTCATTTCTCAACCTCGTGTGAATGGATTGTTCTCAGAAGGGAGACGCTGATGTTCATGAATCAGTTGGAAAAACGTTTGTATTCTCTTCCTCATTTTTATCGTCTCCTCTTACTGCGTCTTGGTATATAGATGGACGTAGTTGGCGCTTTGAAATGAACATTTGTATCCATGCTGTGAACGTGTCTGGTTTCTTCTCGATATACACAATGAACTAAAGGTATCAGGACACCTGACTGTTTCAGCCATTTGTGCTTCTACCCCAAACCTGTGGAGGCACACGGCTGTTTAAGGCGTCTTTGATGTGCTAGCATAAAATTTCCCATTCACCTAAACTCCCAAACCCTGTTCCAGCATGACAACGCTATCTCCATGAAGATCTGCTTTTCATGAGTTGGGTTTGGTGGAAGATCTAGAACCCTAGTGAACACATTTGTGATTATTTGGATGAATTGCCTCCACAAATCTCAACAGATTCTAGTGGAACATCTTCCAAGAACAATTTTTATACCAGCAGTTGGAAACTCGATGTGGAATGGGACGTTCAAACAGAAGCGCATGGTGATCTTATGGTCAGATGTCCACAGATATATGGTAGAAATGGTGTATAAATCTGACCAATGTTGTAGTTCGGTTTGGCTGCAAACTTAAAGATTTATATAAAGTATATTTTTCTGGTGATTTTGTGCCCATGAAGGCTTCAGGTTCATGTTCTTGGATCACAGGATCTCATGTGAGCTCAGACCAGTCTGATTACTTCCTCATCAACACCGTTTCAGCCTTCAAACCACGTTTCTTGTTTTGATTTTTGGATTCTTTTGTGATTCTGGGTAATCTGTAGTAGGGCTGCTGCTATCGATTGTTTTAGTAATCGAGTGTTCTAGCGGTTATTCCAGAGAGAGAGAGAAATTGCATAAAAGAATTGTGGCGTTTTCTCATTTTACTGCATTTACTGGTTCTCACACTGGTTCACACACATTCTGTTCAGTGTCTATAGAATATTTACGATGTTAGTATGTAAGGTGTACAGGGAGTCTTTATCTGGGCTCACACATCTCCGGCTAGTATATCTCCTTATCCAAACAGGAAACAGCTTTAAGTCAGGTTTTCTGTCTAATGTGTATATACACTCCTGTTGCCTGCAATAAACCGCAGAAGAACAACATTGCTCCATGCTGTGTGCTGTGAGATTCCTTCCTGATATCAGAACGGCACCATGGGCATCGGAGTTCGTATGGAAAACCTCTCCAAGAATTAAGTTTCATTTGGGCATGATAAAATCAAACAGTTTCCATATTACATCAAAATGCAAATACAGTAGCGTTCCAAAAAGGTTCGGCTGTACTTTGAGACCGTTGTTCTTCTCCAGCTCATCTTCATCCCACAGCTGTGTGAACTTCCTGGCTCTCCATCGTGCTCTCCCTTGGCTTATAAACAGCCGTGTTTCATCTCGGTAGCTGCTTTCCTGTGTGGGGCCTCTGGGACTCTCACTCTCTTACACACACACACACACACACACACACACATGTTTCGAGCACTTGGAAATGAGGGAGCAGAAATAAAGAGTTCACTGCTTTCTGAAATTTTAATTTTTGTTTCTCGTAATTATCTCGTTATATTCTCATTAAGCTCTAAAAGGAGATGCAGATCAGGTCAACACACACACACACACACAAATCCAATATATGTGTAAATAAACGTACATGTGGCAGACTAAGAAGTTGAGACTTACATGTGAATAGGAAGGACAAGGAAGGAAAGAAGGACATAGAAAGAAAGAAAGAATGAAAGAGCATGCTTTCCTTCTGCTCAAGTGCTTTAACACTGCTTCATCTGCTCTGTGTGTATCAGTGGTGTCTCCTGAGGTGAAGCTGTTTGTACTAACGCTCACTCACTCACTTCCTAGGACTTATAGTGTGTATAGACTCAGTACTCAGAGTGTGTGTGGTCATGTGACTTATCTATGAGTTACTGATCTATGGATCAGAATATCTTGAAATCTTCTTTAATGAGTTGTTGGATCCTGATTGGTCAGAAGGTGCTGATTCTATTGATTCTTTAGCATCAAATTGTCCACGGGTCACTAGTGTTCTGCTGTGAAGACCAGAATCACTGACTTGCGTTTTAATATATTTTTGCCTGTAAATATGTTATTATATAATTCTCTTCTCTTCTCTTCTTGCCCTCATTTAGGGCATGAGGTGAATATCGATGCTCCTGCTGGAGATGATGTATGTGGAGGTGCAGTTGTGGCTCCAGTAAAAGGAGACCTGTTGAATTGTGTTTATTGGGTTTCTTGCTTTAGTGATGACATTCAGTCTCACTGTATGAGATCCTGTGTGTGACACACAGCTGAACATCACTGAAGGTCTGGTGGTGAAATGCATGACCTGACACTGCAGGGTAGAGTAACTCTGCTTCCTCACACCACTCGCCTACTGATTAGTTTCCTGTGATACTTCACTACAGCGGTGTTGTATTCTTTTTTTATTAAACACTTTATTATAATATCGTTGGAGAAATCAGGACTGTGTGGGCGTGTCTGATCACAAAATAATGGACGTGATAGATGCCATGTTTCTTTGGCTACGCTGAAAAAACTTGACATTGGCATGAATGTGGTGTGTTGATCTGTTGGCCAGCCAAAAGTATTTCTGTGTGTGTGTGTGTGTGTGTATGTGTGTGTGAAGGAAGGGAAGGGAGTTAAAACCATTTCCTCTTCTGTGCTTCTAACACTATTTGGAACACAGCCATATGGGGTGTTCAAATACAAAAACCCCTTGGGGAAATGTTTTCTTTGTCTGTGTGTGTGTGTGTGTGTGTGTGTGTGTGTGTGAGCAGAGCTGTAAAAGATTCGCGACGCTTCGGATCCGTGCACCGCGCTTGTTTTTCTGATGTTCAGGAAATTGGTTTTGCCTCATTGTGCTCTGCGTCTCTGCACTGTTCTGTGAAGGCTTTGTTGAATGATGGTTGGAGGCGTGATGAAGCGGAAAATTCCGTCGCGATGAACACACGCCTGAGGTCCGAACGCCATTAGGATTATGTAAAAAGAACAGACGTGAGACATAAATCAGGATTTCTAATTGCACATTTGTTCAAAATCCAGAAAACCACGTGAAGGTTAAGACCTGTGTCTGTAGGTACCTCAGATGTAAGACATGATACGGGGGAAGGAAAGCTAAATTTACCTGTACTTACCTAAATTTTTACAACTATTTAAAATAAAATGCCTGCTTGTGGGAATAATATATCAAATAATATTATAATCTAATTAATACAATACACTTTTTATTATATTGATTCAATGTAAGTTCCCTGTTATAGACTCACCTGCCATTTTTTGTAAATTCTCAGTTAATTCCTGTTAATTCCCATGGAAAATCTCCTGTAATTTCTCAACCCCAGCTGGTACTGTGTAAACGTGTGAAGTTGTGACCTTTTGAAGGCGTGAGATGCGTCTAATCTTAATCTGATGGAAGCCGTGGGGGGTTTATTATTGGTGCACGCTGCATTCTCAGTGTAGGAACGTTCCTTCTCCTCGTAATTCAGTGACTGGTTGGTTTCTGGGAATTTGTTTAAAACTTGCGGACGGAAACTCCTTAATGCAGAGCCCACGGTGTGTTTTTCTTTCCCCATTTCCCAGGATGAGGTCATGACCAGCTTGTAGTCTGAGGAAGAGAAACGCCAGACATCTGAAACAGACTTTTATCTCGTGCTCGTGATGCTTTTATTCCGATCGTGACGAAGAAAAGTGAATTCGAGTGAATGATGCAATCTGGAGTTACAAAGGAGCAATTCTCATGGGGTGTCCCTGTACCACAGCGTTGCCATGACAGTAAAGACCCAGCGTTGGAGGTTATTTGGATCAGATTGTAGTATCGGGTTACATGAACACTTAGAGCAGGGTCAAATTGCTACTCAAGGAATAGTTAGAAATGATCCATCGTGCCTCATATTCGGGTCGACTGCAGGAAAGAGCGAAGGGTTTGATCATTCAACGTATTATAAAAAAAAAAAGTAAAGTCAATGCTCTTATAGACAGTGGATGTGACCGATACCGAGAGCTCGGTGGGATCATACCGATTAATCAACTGAATTATATAAATGATAAATAAAAACTGTTACATTCAAAATGAATATAAGATGCTTCAAATAAACGGCACGTGGTTTCAGTGTTCATTAGGGTTTATATCTCTGTAGCAGGCCATTCAAGATCTTCCTCTCCAAACCATGTGAAGCAGATCTTCATTGAGCTGGTTTTGTGCCCAGGGCATCGCTGGAACCGGTTTTCCAAGTTCAAATGAACACAAAATTCTGAACCCAAAGACGTCTGATACAATTGTGTGTCTCCAGATTTGTGGTAACAGTTTGGAGAAGAAGCACATATGGCAGGAAAGGCCAGGTGTCCAAATACTTTTGTCCATGTAGTGTAGATAACCACTATACACCGTAAACTTCTCGGTCACACCTCGGCCAGAGGATTTGGAACGCCATCATTCCCTCACACCTCTGCAAAAATCTCCAGAACCAGGAAGCTGACAACCCTGAGAAAGCCAAGATGAGGTGCATGTGTTTTCCAGATGGTGTCTCAAGAACAATCCCTAAACGAGGACATTTTCAACATTGTACATATTGAGTCCAAAGTAAAAATAAAGCTTTGCTTAAACAGTGTGCCTTAGTGAGAGAGGGTGAGGTTTTTTGACCTTGTGATGTTGGGAAAGTCCAATCAGAGTGTGTGTTTCCTGTTCCTGTGTGGTCTGATGGTTTGAGTTGTGGTCTCTGCTGCACAACATCCCTGGTTCAAGTCTGCCTTTAGTTTTCTTCTGGATTTATTATTAAAGACAAGAAAAGTTATTTAAAACAGCTTCTAGCTATGAGATCCTGTGGCTCATGTGGATGAGCTTCACCTCTGGTTTGAGAGGTTGCTGGTTCAAACCCCAGCCAGGTTGCCAGGATTTGAGTGGAGATGATTATTTCCAGTTAGTTTGAGTTGGTGGATGTGGTTTGATGTTGTGATCTGTTGCAGGGTGTTTGGTGGAACATATGGGTGATGTCTGTGTGATTTTATTATTTAGTTTTGCATATTTAAAAGTTTCTACAAAAATAAACTATCACCCACACTTCAGTTCAGCAGACCAGACTTCTCCTGTCACCTCTCAAACAGTGTAGACACATGCTGGGTTTGAACCTGCAGCTTCTGAACTCAGAGGCAAGGATTTTACCTTCACACCATCAAGTCCCACCCACCATCCTGCTCTTTTTTACCCACTTTATGGTTTGTTTAATACAAATAATTCCTAAAGGAGCCAAAGGAGGATTCGAACCTTCACCATCAGTCAGTGAGAGCGCGGTCTTTACCCTCTGAGACGTCGAGTCTGCCTGAAGGAGCTGCTTTTTTTAGGGGGTTTATCTTTTAGTGATTACAGTCACTGATGGCAATAATTTATAAAGAGGCTGAAGCAGGATTCAAACCCAAACCATCACAATCAGAGACCCCTCAGTCTCAGACCCCTGAACCATCAAGTCTGACTGTTCTGGAGTTGATTTTAAAGGGGTTTATCTTGAGTTTAACAGCAGTTTAGAGATGAATGTTACACTCTTTATCTACTGCAGGCTTTAACATAAAGCAACCAAATTACAACATTTTATTTGTTCCTGTACATAAAACAACAAATCAAATCTCTTTTATCTGCTGCAGAGGTTCAGGAGGATTTTTCCAGTGCTGAAGTTCTCTCATTATTTACTTTTTCATTCTCACTCATCTACAGCACTCTCTCCATCCCTGAAGCAGATACGAACTGAGGTTCACACCTGTGTCAGGTACAGACGTTTATTCCACTGAGCCACTGGAGCAGATAAAAGCTCCTCTGTTTTAGAGGTTTATCTTTTATTGTAAGTCTCAACCTGCTGCTGGATTTAACACTAAACATCGACGTGACTGTTCAAGAAAATCACCTGATTGTTTTGTGGTGTTGAGCTTCAGGGTTCTGTTTTCTTGAAACAGGGAAAAGGAGACGTGGAGATTTTGGTTGGTACTTTAAATGTTGGTACTATGACTGGTAAAGGGAAAGAGGGAGCTGATATGATGGAGAGGAGAAAGGTAGAGATGCTGTGTGTTCAGAAGTCCAAGTGGAAAGGGAGTAAAAGCAGGAACATTGGAGGTGTTTAAATTGTTCTATCATGGTGTGGATGGAAAGAAAAATGGTTCAGGGGGGATTCTGAAGGAAGAGTCCAGTAAGAGTTTAGTGGAGGTGTAGAGAGTTTCTGATAGAGTGATGATCGTGAAGCTGGAAGTTGAAGGCGTGATGATAAATGTCGTCAATGTTTATGTTCTACAAGTGAGTTATGAGATGGAGGAGAAGAAAAGATTCTGGAGTGAATTAGATCAAGCGGTAGAAGGTGAACGTAGGAATGAAAGATTGGTGTTTGGGGCAGATTTTAATGTGCATGTAGGTCAAGGGAAGAGAGGTCATGAGGAGGTGTTGGTAGGTATGGCCTTAAGGAGAGGAATGTAGAAGGGCAGATGGTGGTAGATTTTGCTAAAAGGATGGAAATGGCAGTGGTGAACACGTATTGCTGGAGAGAAGAGGAA
The DNA here is from genome assembly GCA_024362625.1 of Silurus asotus. Taxonomy (NCBI): domain Eukaryota; kingdom Metazoa; phylum Chordata; class Actinopteri; order Siluriformes; family Siluridae; genus Silurus; species Silurus asotus. The sequence goes on from MU551605.1 coordinate 1,355,845, forward strand.
TGAAGGTCAGTAGGAGTAAGACAGAGTACATGTGTGTGAATGAGAGGGGGGCAGTGGAGGGGTGCGGTTGGGTGGAGTGCGTGGGGAAGAGTAATAGCAGGAGGGATTTGTGATAGAAGAGTATCTGTGAGAGTGAAAGGGAAAGTTTATAGGACTGTGGTGAGACCTGAGATGTTGTAGGTTTAGAGACAGTGGTGTTGAGTAAAAGACAGGAGGTGGAGCTGGAGGTAGCAGAGCTGAAGATGTTGAGATGTTCGTTGAAGAAAGAAATGAAGTATCTTTTATCTGCTGCAGAGGATCAGGGATTTTATTTTCCCACATTAGTGGTGCTGTAGATGAGGTTTTTGTTTTCCAACTTTCTCTTATTCATTCTCTCCATCTACAGCTCTCTCTCTCTCTTTCTCTCTCTCTCTCTCTCTCTCTCGTGCTCTCTCCATACCTCCATACTGCTGTACGAGAAATATAATTTGTTCCTGTGGATGGTCATGTGACTCTTTATTAGGACAAAAGTCTGATCAGGGTGTGTGTTTCCTGTTCCTGTGTGGTCTGATGGTTTGAGTTGTGGTCTTTGCTGCACAACATCCCTGGTTCAAGTCTCACTTTAGTTTTCTTCTGGATTAATAATTAAAGACCAGAAAGGTTCTTTAAAACAGCTTCTAGCTGTGAGATTCTGTGGCTCATGTGGATGAGCTTCACCTCTGGTTTGAGAGGTTGCTGGTTCAAACCCTAGCCAGGTCTCCAGGATTTGAGTGGAGATGATTCTCTCCAGATGGTTTGAGTTGGTGGATGTGGTTTGATGTTGTGATCTGTTGCAGGGTGTTTGGTGGAACATGAGGGTGATGTCTGTGTGATTTTATTATTTAGTTTTGCATATTTAAAAGTTTCTACAAAAATAAACTATCACCCACACTTCAGTTCAGTAGACCAGACTTCTCCTGTCACCTCTCAAACAGTGTAGACACATGCTGGGTTTGAACCTGCAGCTTCTGAACGCAGAGGCAGGGATTTTACCTTCATACCATCAAATCCCACCCACCATCCTGCTCTTTTTTACCCACTTTATGGTTTGTTTAATACAAATAATTCCTAAAGGAGGATTCGAACCTTCACCATCAGTCAGTGAGAGCGCGGTCTTTACCCTCTGAGACGTCGAGTCTGCCTGAAGGAGCTGCTTTTTTTAGGGGGTTTATCTTTTAGTGATTACAGTCACTGATGGCAATAATTTATAAAGTGGCTGAAGCAGGATTCAAACCCAAACCATCACAATCAGTGACCCCTCAGTCTCAGACCCCTGAACCATCAAGTCGGACTGTTCTGGAGTGGATTTTAAAGGGGTTTATCTTGAGTTTAACAGCAGTTTAGAGATGAATGTTACACTCTTTATCTACTGCAGGCTTTAACATAAAGCAACCAAATTACATCATTTCATTTGTTCCTGTACATAAAACAACAAATCAAATCTCTTTTATCTGCTGCAGAGGTTCAGGAGGATTTTTCCAGTGCTGAAGTTCTCTCATTATTTACTTTTTCATTCTCTCTCATCTACAGCACTCTCTCCATCCCTGAAGCAGATACGAACTGAGGTTCACACCTGTGTCAGGTACAGACGTTTATTCCACTGAGCCACTGCAGCAGATAAAAGCTCCTCTGTTTTAGAGGTTTATCTTTTATTGTAAGTCTCAACCTGCTGCTGGATTTAACACTAAACATCGATGTGACTGTTCAAGAAAATCACCTGATTGTTTTGTGGTGTTAAGCTTCAGGGTTCGGAAAGTTCATGTGTTGAAGACGTCTACAGAGACAGCAGGGAAAAGGAGACGTGGAGATTTTGGTTGGTACTTTAAATGTTGGTACTATGACTGGTAAAGGGAAAGAGGGAGCTGATATGATGGAGAGGAGAAAGGTAGAGATGCTGTGTGTTCAGAAGTCCAAGTGGAAAGGGAGTAAAAGCAGGAACATTGGAGGTGTTTAAATTGTTCTATCATGGTGTGGATGGAAAGAAAAATGGTTCAGGGGGGATTCTGAAGGAAGAGTCCAGTAAGAGTTTAGTGGAGGTGTAGAGAGTTTCTGATAGAGTGATGATCGTGAAGCTGGAAGTTGAAGGCGTGATGATAAATGTCGTCAATGTTTATGTTCTACAAGTGAGTTATGAGATGGAGGAGAAGAAAAGATTCTGGAGTGAATTAGATCAAGCGGTAGAAGGTGAACGTAGGAATGAAAGATTGGTGTTTGGGGCAGATTTTAATGTGCATGTAGGTCAAGGGAAGAGAGGTCATGAGGAGGTGTTGGTAGGTATGGCCTTAAGGAGAGGAATGTAGAAGGGCAGATGGTGGTAGATTTTACTAAAAGGATGGAAATGGCAGTGGTGAACACGTATTGCTGGAGAGAAGAGGAATGAAGGTCAGTAGGAGTAAGACAGAGTACATGTGTGTGAATGAGAGGGGGGCAGTGGAGGGGTGCGGTTGGGTGGAGTGCGTGGGGAAGAGTAATAGCAGGAGTGATTTGTGATAGAAGAGTATCTGTGAGAGTGAAAGGGAAAGTTTATAGGACTGTGGTGAGACCTGAGATGTTGTAGGTTTAGAGACAGTGGTGTTGAGTAAAAGACAGGAGGTGGAGCTGGAGGTAGCAGAGCTGAAGATGTTGAGATGTTCGTTGAAGAAAGAAATGAAGTATCTTTTATCTGCTGCAGAGGATCAGGGATTTTATTTTCCCACATTAGTGGTGCTGTAGATGAGGTTTTTGTTTTCCAACTTTCTCTTATTCATTCTCTCCATCTACAGCTCTCTCTCTCTTTCTCTCTCTCTCTCTCTCTCTCGTGCTCTCTCCATACCTCCATACTGCTGTACGAGAAATATAATTTGTTCCTGTGGATGGTCATGTGACTCTTTATTAGGACAAAAGTCCAATCAGAGTTTGTGTTTCCTGTTCCTGTGTGGTCTGATGGTTTGAGTTGTGGTCTCTGCTGCACAACATCCCTGGTTCAAGTCTGTTGTTTATTTTCTTCTGGATTTATTATTAAAGACCAGAAAAGTTCTTTAAAACAGTTTCTAGCTATGAGATCCTGTGGCTCATGTGGATGAGCTTCACCTCTGGTTTGAGAGGTTGCTGGTTCAAACCCCAGCCAGGTCTCCAGGATGTTTGTGGAGATGAATAATTCCAGATGGTTTGAGTTGTTTGGTTTGGTTTGATCTGGTGACCCATTGAAGGTGTTTAGTGGAACATGAGGGTGATGTCTGTGTGATTTTATTATTTAGTTTTGCATATTTAAAAGTTTCTGCAAAAATAAACTATCACCCACACTTCAGTTCAGCAGACCAGACTTCTCCTGTCACCTCTCAAACAGTGTAGACACATGCTGGGTTTGAACCTGCAGCTTCTGAACTCAGAGGCAGGGATTTTACCTTCACACCATCAAATCCCACCCACCATCCTGCTCTTTTTTACCCACTTTATGGTTTGTTTAATACAAATAATTCCTAAAGGAGCCAAAGGAGGATTCGAACCTTCACCATCAGTCAGTGAGAGCGCGGTCTTTACCCTCTGAGACGTCGAGTCTGCCTGATGGAGCTGCTTTTTTTAGGGGGTTTATCTTTTAGTGATTACAGTCACTGATGGCAATAATTTATAAAGAGGCTGAAGCAGGATTCAAACCCAAACCATCACAATCAGAGACCCCTTAGTCTCAGACCCCTGAACCATCAAGTCTGACTGTTCTGGAGTGGATTTTAAAGGGGTTTATCTTGAGTTTAACAGCAGTTTAGAGATGAATGTTACACTCTTTATCTACTGCAGGCTTTAACATAAAGCAACTAACTTACAACATTTCATTTGTTCCTGTACATAAAACAACAAATCAAATCTCTTTTATCTGCTGCAGAGGTTCAGGAGGATTTTTCCAGTGCTGAAGTTCTCTCATTATATACTTTTTCATTCTCACTCATCTACAGCACTCTCTCCATCCCTGAAGCAGATACGAACTGAGGTTCTCACCTGTGTCAGGTACAGACGTTTATTCCACTGAGCCACTGGAGCAGATAAAAGCTCCTCTGTTTTAGAGGTTTATCTTTTATTGTAAGTCTCAACCTGCTGCTGGATTTAACACTAAACATCGACGTGACTGTTCAAGAAAATCACCTGATTGTTTTGTGGTGTTGAGCTTCAGGGTTCTGTTTTCTTGAAATGAACCCAACCTAGAATACGTGTTAAATTACGTGTCTATTTTTTTTTTACATTGCAAATTTGTAAAGAAAAAGTTTAAAAGTTTTTAAAAGACCAAACTCAACCAAACTGCTTGTGTGTATAAATTTAGTTTTATTATTTATGGGGACGTGTAAAACACTAAACGTGGTTTAATGAGTAAAGTTTGTATGAACCCTGTGTTTTCACGTTAAGCGTTTTCTGAACGCTTTCTGTAATTAAACGTGTATTTTGGACTCACGTGCATGTCTGTACATGTTTTATTATTAATACGCATTAAACCACTTTTATTGTTCTGTGTGATTGTAAATCTGCAGGTACATAATAAAGCTAAAATACAAAGAAAAAGAAAAAGATGTTTATTTATACAATAATTTATTTTTATTTTTTTGTCGAATAGACTAAAAAATTAAATCGAGTTTCGGAGAAAAACGCGACCAATTAATAATCCGGCGTGACCGCACCGGGTTTCCGTACACACACACACACGCGCGCGCGGTTTAATGAACTAAACTCGTTACACGTGGATTTTTTTTTTCATTTCCACGTCCGGAGGGGGAAAAAAACAAACAGCGTTTCCGCGTGAAAAGTACAAACAATCGAGTTTTTAGATTTAATTCTCGCTTTAAATCGAATCGCACTGAAATCTTTCTCATCAGTGTGAACAGATCCGATGTGTTGAAGGACAGAAGCGCTTCATCCATGCAGGTTTTCTCTCTCACACACACACACACACACACACACACACACACACACACACACACAC
>MU551605.1:1360833-1485833 GCA_024362625.1 Silurus asotus
ACACACACACACACACTCTTACACACACTTACACACACACACACACACACGTGTACACGTGTTATTATTCTCACAAACTCGTTCTGCTCCACCAATAATCAAATCCACATCCTTCAAAATACCGACTTTATTCTGCAGTGTGAATTCAGTAAAAAAAACCGAATCCTGATTCTAATATTGTGTTGGAAAAATATAGTTTTTTTTGTTTTTGTTATTAACTTGGAAAACTGCTTCGGCTATAATTGTTTTTTTTCCTGTTTTTCTTTAATTTCTTTATATATGGTGACTGTATAAAAGGCTAGACTTTAATTCAGGTGCATAAATTGGTGTTTTTCTCATAATGTGCAATTAATGAATTATGTAATGGATGTAATTTATTCTGGGTTTGTTTATTGTCAGTGACACGTGTTTCCTTCATCACTCAGCTATAACACAGTGTGGTACACGTTTATCTTTGGTCCAGATGTTTCCAGAGTAGTAGTGTAAATTCACTAGAATTCATCATCTCACTAGATGCTCAAATCTAAGATTATGAGATTAAACACCATCATCCTCACAGTCTCTTGAGAAACTTCATCTCCTCTTCGAACAGCATGCAGATGTGATCATCGAGATCTTTTCTTCTTCTTCTGAATAAATGTAGTTTCTTAAAAAACTTAGATTTTTCTCAATATATTAACACTTTAATCTCGTATTGCAGCAACTTTATTCTCCGAATGTCTTGTTGTCTTTGTGGTCTGATAGGAAAATCATCTCTAGGGGTGTGAGAGGTTCTGCTCCATCACATCGAAGCTGCTTATTAGTGACGTTTTGAAGCGCTTTCTTTTTTTTAAAGAATTTCTCGTTATAAAACTCTAAGGAGCGTTTTAGGGGTGATGGAGATGTTTGATGGAGATGTTTGGAGGACTGTTGAATCGCGTGGTCGTGTTTCTTCACAGTAATGGTGATAAATCATTTCTCACATCATGAACATGTCGACTTTTTAATTCCATGAGACAAATCAAACAAAGCGCAAGGGAAAGATGCGTGTTTTTGTAGAATTTCTGTAGAATCTGCGACAGAATGAAGAATATTGTATTGATGTTGAACTTGACGCTTCACGTCGCAGTCAGACTGACGTCTCTGTCTGTTCCCCCACAGCTCAGTGTTCTCCTGTCAGAGCTGCAGTGTCCTCAACGCATCATGTCCTCCGACGCCTCGTCCCCGCCACGTACCGCTCCGTCTACAACCCCCCCGCTGTCTCCTACGTCTCCCGTCTCCCCTAGCTCACTGCGTCTGCCTCCATGCCACCAGAGACCACGCTCCCCCTCCCCCATGAGGGGGTACCTGATCCCCAGCCCTCTGCCCACCCGCCGCACCCGCACCGTTTCCGCGTGAGTACCAGCTCCAGTCTTTATCTCCTGTTCTGAAGAGTAATGTAGAGATCAGTAATGTCCAGGTTACAGCTCCCACTCGAGCACAGCGACGCCTCCTGGATTTACAGGTGGTGATTCCTAATCCGGTTGTTTGTCCTGAGCAGTTCAGCTGATTGTGAACAGAAAAATGTCTGTGATCTTTTGTCTTTTGGAGAGCAAAACTACGTAAAAAATAAATGGAAGAGTTTCATGAAGAACGATCACAAGACACCCCCAGTGTTTAGAATCAATTCAGTGTAAACTGTAGTATTCTGTGGGGCATAAAAACTATTTATGGCAAAAAAGTGTAAATTCTACAAGACTTAATGATGTAAAGTTTAAACAGTAAGAGACTGTAAATAATTGGGTCGTTGTAGTTTATATGTAAATTGGTGTAAATGTAAAATCTCTCCCTGTGTCTCTAAACTCAGTAATTAAAATAATCACCATGACAGTGAAAACCTTCAGTGATGGGATTCGGCTGCATGTGTACATCAAACACGGCCTTAATACCGATACGGGGGTTAAACACTTTCACAGCTCTAAACTGTTGTTTTTCTCTCCTGCATGGAATAAAAATCCTCAGCGTGTGAGAACCTCATCCTTGTGCAGGGAAATTTTTAGATGCTTTGATTACAGTTTGGCATGTGGTGAGACGCACAAGTGACATTTACATTATTAAATTGTAGACGATAATGTACTTTACCTGCTACTGAAATGGATTTTAGAGGACCAGGTATCTTAATCAGCCTGGGTTTCAGATCCACACACACACACACACACACACACACACACCCCTGATCCTATGGTTCAGATTAGAAAAGAATCTCTCAGCACACTGAGGCTGTTCTGCACCATTTTTATTCAGTGATACAGGACAAAAATGTTTAACAGAAATCTCTTGGTTTTTGTTTCAGAGCTGCGAGGGCTGCTGAGGGGCCGCTCTTCACTGGGGTCTGCAAGTGCTTCTCCCGTTCCAAAGGTCACGGCTTCATCGTGCCTTCAGACGGAGGTGCCGACATCTTTGTGCATGTCTCGGAGTGAGTGAGACGATTGACACACACACACACTTCTTAAAGATCTGGTAAATGTGACCTGAGGTTTAGTGAACACTTGAGCACACACACACACACAGTCCACATTAGGAACATTTGTACGTTCATGCAGCTTTTCAGCCAGTCATGTCATAGCAGTACACCGCTTCTACAGGTCAGGAGCTTCAGGTAATGAAAAAAAAGCTGTCCTGTGTGTGTGTGTGTGTGTGTGAGAGTTATGAATGAAAAAACTGTGTGGAAACGGAATATGCACCAGACATTAAAAGGTAGAGTTGTAGAGAAGCGTCCGCTGTCGCTCGTACGTCTAATAAAGAACCATTTTTCCCTTTACAATAACGGCTTATTGTTTTCTGACCTTCACTGTATGAAAAGAAAATGGATTTGTATGACGCAGAAGAGGAAGAAGGGACGTGCAATTAGGTGGTGGTTTTCTCCTTTTTTCTAAAACCTTTAATCATAACGAGCACATTTCGAGTGGGAATGTTTCATGTTTTACCCTCCTTACTACTGCTACAGCTTTCACCAAACCTCAAGTCATGTATTTTAATCATTTACAATAGTGTTTTACTTTTTAATGTTTAAATGTCTGTGGGAACTTTTCTCCCAGGTCACATGACTGATCTGAGAAACATTTGGTAGGCCACAGGTCAACCTGGGTTGTTGGTCCACGAGGTCAGGACGAAGCTGATTGGCTGTTGGTCTCATGTGTAGTCTAAATACAGCAAATTATATTTGGACTGTCGGAAGAAAGAACTGCAACACCACAGAAACGCAAACATCAAAGGCAGCGTTAGATAGAGATCAGAAAATAAAAAGACCTACAACAGTAAGTTTTAAGGCCTAAAATGTAGGTTTCAGACCCTGAAAAAGGTTGAGCTGTTTCTCACGTGGGGAAAATTGTTGCACAGACGTACATTTAGACGATTTAAAGTAGGTCACAAGCAATGGAAACAGTATTTGGTGTGTTTTGCCCAGCAGAACATCAGAGAACATCAGTGATTTGTAAAAGGCACAACTCCCTTGTTTAAACACGAAGCTGCTGTGTTGATTCCTCAGCTCTCTCCAGAGGTTATATTGAACTGTAAGCCCTTGTTTTTTGTCTGTGCAATAAAACTTTAGTAAACTGACAAATTCCTTTCCCTCTGTTAACTCTTTCTGCACCGAGTGTTGAACGTACCACACATCTCGCCTCACCTCACCTCACCTCGTCCTGTTCTAAACTTCCTGCTTGTGTTTCCTGTGCAGTATCGAGGGCGAGTATGTTCCTGTTGAAGGGGATGAGGTGAGCTACAAAATCTGCTCCATTCCACCCAAACATGAGAAGGTTCAAGCTGTGGATGTGACCATCACCCACCTGGCACCTGGCACCAAACACGAGACGTGGTCAGGAACTGTGATCAACCCCTGAACAGTAATGTGCTCCATCTCTGGGAGAGAAACAGTGCTGAATGACAGCTGAGGGTGAGACACGGGATGTTTGGCTTTTTGTTTTGGTGAATATTTCAATATTATTTGCCTTTTTTTTCTTTCCTCAACACAAAATGTAAAGTTTTGTCCACCAATTTGCTTTCACCAACACTGTACCTGTTTTTCAGTGGATTGTAGAGGGAATAAAGCCTTAATTCATATCTACACTGATGTACAATTCTTACCTCAAAGTATCAGCTGTGATCATTTCCTTTATACCACAGACATAACAATCTTCACTTTCTTACGACTTCTGTTTAGAGTTCTGTACAGCAAGACAACATCACGTCTAATGATAGACCTTTTAAAAACTACGCTTTCTATGTAAAATTAAAATCAACGCTGTGGCATGTTATCTTAACGCTTCCAGAGAACAAGTTGAAATGACTGCTATAATGCATTTGAGAACAGGAAGTAAAGTAGGGTCAAGAGGGTCAAAATACAGCAGAGGTCTCCAGTCTTTTCCACAAAGAGCTGGTTTTTAATTCCAACCAATCACAGGTTTGGTTGAAAGGAAACCCTGCACTCACACTTTGTGGAAAAGTCTGGACAGCACTGGATTACAGTGATGTAGCTGAACTTTCTTGAGGATTCTGAGAGAAGCTACACAAAAACTGGAGAAGAAACTCCTCAGCTGCACTTACCTCCTCCTCCTCCTCTCACACAGGCACCAGACAGACGTTTGACCTGAAAATTTAGTGTCCATCGAGTTAAACCGAAGGACGAGTAAAGCTGTGATGTACGGGGACATGAGACACAAGAACGTGTCGATACGTTTACCAGTAACCCGTAGCGCCGTCCTCGTTAAAAACAAACAAACTCCAAAAATGTCATTTATTTCTGAGTACATTGATATTTCTAAGACAATATTTAAACAGGGAATAATTACATTGTAAGATCTATTTCACACTGTAGTGTAAACAAACATGGCAATATGTTTAGTGGTTTACAGATAATTCTATATTAAGAACAATACTGACTCGGCCAAAAATAATAAAAACAGACGTACAGAGTCGTCACATATCTCGGGATTTCTTTAACTGAGCAGCTTTGAGCGTTTTCTCCCTCTGTACATTCTGTCAGTCTGCTCTCAACATAAGGAATAAAAACTACCTTTATATACTTTACGTGGACGAACGGGACACTGTACAGAGTGAGACGTCGAGCTCAACAAGATTGGACACTTCATGAAGGTTAGGGTTTAGACATTAGTGTCTCACTGATGCACGTTTAGTGACCGAGACGTATTTTTATATATATATGAGGCGTGTAAATCTAAATCATACCTGGAGGGAAAAGGAGGACGCATGAAGGGTGTTCTGTTGTCTAGACCTGCACTTTCTTTATTCTCCAAATCCCCAAAACAAGCGATCGAGAAGCGTAGAAGAACGACGAGCCGGATTTCTCGCTATATGTTGATCCTAAGACGCGGATGATAAGTTAAAAAAAAAACAAAAAAAAAACATACATGGTCTGCTGAGAAGTAGCGTGGTGTTGGTGACCTATTTTTAGCCCTGGGCTTTACACAAACAATTAAGCAGTAGTAATTACTTGAGAACAACTTGAGTGGAGAAAAAACAAAATCAGACTGTTTTTACATCTGTCTTTCAAATCTCAGACCTAGAACATACATAATCTATTAATGCTAATAAAACTGTGCTAAAAACCCAATTATGTAGTAAATTAATAAAAAAGGCACTATTGAATTAATAGTCAAATGAATATCACCGCTCCAATGATGAACCCTGAACCACACCGTATCAGACGCCGTCTAGACTAAATGTCTGACCCTCACATATAAAGGATTTCAGTCTGAAATCGCGTTCGGTGCGTTCCTTTAACGTTATGGGTTCCATCCCACATTCTATAGAGAACAGGAGCAGAGATATAAACCCAAGTCCTACAGAGAATGCACTCGTTCATCTGGGCGTAAAATATACCTATGATGGAGGTTCGGTGGTTTAAACGCTCTGTGGGGAGGAGAATCAGACTTCCTCATAAAGTCAATCAGTAGCTGACCAAAAAAAATAAATAGATACGAGGAAATGAGGAAATGATGCACACACAATGATCACAGTGACTCTCCTGCACTGCCCTGATACTGAAATCTAATAATACAGAGATTTTCCTTTGAGGGCTTCTTACCCTTTCCAGAGCTTCTGGTTGCTCTGAGGTAGGAGAGCGGTTTATATTCTTACGAGCTCATCCTGGTTTTACAGGTTAGAGATGTGCTTGCGTCTGACTCTCGAGTAAACCAGACATCGTTTAAAGGTGAAGTTTGTTGTTTTAGTCTCGGTATAATTCTAATAATATAATTTTGGATATATTTACATTTTTCCGGTGCAGAAAACACGTTTCCAAAAGTACAAACTGCCCCTTTAAACAAGATTCGTGACTGACCGCTGATTTACTCCTTTAGCGCTGACGACCCGTCGCTAATTAAAGGCATGTTTTCGTAAGTGTGTGCTGATCCACCGCAATACCCCCATTGTGCTCGTTACAGTGAGAAATAAAGTGACCCAATTAAACAAATAATTACAAAGTGTTGGAGGAGGTTAAGAAAAGAAAAAAAAGGTGAGTAAGAGACTGAAGAGGAGAAGGAGGAGGAGGAACCACCCTTTATGGGAGTCTGGACCCTTTGTGCTTGTTTCCCCTCGGCTTCTCGGAGCTCCACGACTCTTTATTTGTACTCAGAGAGCACGTCGTTAAAGATGTTGAGGAACTGATGAGCGTGGTGCTCTTTGAAGACGAGGGCGGGACGGAAGCGGATGGATTTTTCGCCGCAGCCGCCCAGAAGGACACCTTAGGAGAGAGAGAGAGAGAGGAGAAGGTGTGAAGGACAAGGTTCTGGCAGGAAACTAAGATTTGATGATGCTTGTCGTGTACAGTTACTTTAAATTTAAATAACAAACTAAAAATGATATTTATCGCTGGTGGCACATTTCCAGGGAAAAAAACCAAATGAATTCTAAAACCTAATGATACTTTATTATGAATTGTGTAGTATTTCAGCCTCTTTATATTATTTCTATTACTACATTTATTTTTTTCATGATTCATACAATTTCCTACACAAATATAACCAGAGGTGAGAAAAAGGGAAAACGTGTGTATTGTTAGTTGAATGGGTGCGTGTTCATATTTACCCTTGTCCCTGATTTTGAGCAAAAGTTTGTCCCTGGTGACGTCATCACGGGCATCGACCGCGCAGAAGGTTCCCAGACCACGGGCTCGACTCAGGAGGTGAGGATACCGAGACTGAGAGAAGAATCGGATAGTGAGGGAGAGAGAGAGAGAATCTGTGAGGATGTGTTGTGAGGACATTTCCCCTCTGAACTAGAACTCAGAGGGCTTGCCTGGGATTTGTATTTATTTTGTTTGTTTATTTAACATTGGGACATTAAGGGACATTGTTACAAACTGACAACCGATTTCATGTACATAGGGCAGATGATATAAAGCTGATTTCCCGCCCTCGTCGCTGGTTTGTCTTTTTACATAAAGTCAAAACACAAAAATCCAAAAAACAAGTGTATATGTTGTGTCTAAATACCAATAGCACAATGACCTACGGAAGCACAGATCAATACGCTGTTCATTTTTGTGATTCTCATCTGTTCTCTCACCAGGAGTGAATTGTTTGGGTATTTTAAACACTCCTTTTAAATCTCTAAATTCCCTGTTCGTATTTTTCTCTAAATCTCACCATTACAATTTCTTGCTAATCTCATAGCTAATTACACTAACTGAGGAAACCAGAGAGTGTAATCGTGTGTTAAAGATAAGGTTCATTCTGCCACCATAAACCCCCTCCAATTAGCCTTCAGCTGTTCGTATGATCTGAGATTTCAGCACATGGAGGTTCTCAGGCGGTTCGTTATTAATGAGAACCATCGATTAACACGATACGCTTAAAGCTTCGTCATAAAAACAAAAGCCACATTCAATAAATTCAACCATTTATTCGTTACCTGCAGTTCATCAAGTCCCTGCAGCAAAGTCTTTCCAGAGCGAGTCACCTCCTCCAGAAGGTTCTCTTTTCTGATGACGTTCAGCACCTCGGAGAGCAACAGGTTCTTTGACGGGTCTCCCATCCATGTGTTGAAGATTCTGTAACCCTGAGCCATGACACACACACACACACACACACACACACATAATCTTATTACCTCAGTGTAAGCGATCCAGTCATAATAATGGAGAAAATGTGAACATGCAGTAACATTCTCAAAACACTAGAGAGCGCTGTTTGTACACAGGTTAGATTAGAGTTTTAATTAGGGCTTTAGATTAATCCAAGATAGGTGGAAAGTCTGTCAGATTTAAATAACAATGACTGGATATGATATGATTGTACATTTTTATTTTTCGTCTTTGATGATTTTTTAAAAAGACGATATTTCACTTTTCAGCTAAACACAAATCAAGACTTTTTCTCTATTATAATCATTTATATATGTGGAACATCACCAGGAAAATATATCCTGAAGTGTACATTTTCAAGATATTTAATATATTGGGCCCCTGTGATGTAGATTCCGTCACCAAATTCCCACAAACGTGTGCTCTCTCTCACACACACACACACACACATTATTACCTTATCGGGCTGCAGCTCGTCTTTGTGGTAGTAGCCTCCTGTGAGCATCTTCTTGCTGAAGGATACGATATCAGCAGGGTCGTCTGTTCCCCAGTGCTCATGGGCCCAGAACTTTCCAGTTGCTCCGCCCCCTGTCTGAACCTCGTCCACATGGAAGGCGCATCCATGCTGAAAGCAAAATCAGAGCAAATAGCATCAGGTTCTCTTGAGGGTAAGATTCAGAGATTCGCATAAAAAAACGATTTATTTCTATATAGTTATCAGGACACACTAAACGGCGCGTTCTTTCAGCACCGCTGCTGCTACGTGAATGACGTTTCACAACACTGCGGAGACGGAGGCGTGTCCTGAGAGTCATATCAAACAATCCACAGTCTGATAGATGAGACCGGGTTCATCAGTTACACAAATGCAGGACGTGTTTTTGAGACCACGGTGGAACTGTTGCTCCTTTTGGACTGATTTGAGATGATGGGAATCGGAGCAGACAAGGAGAACGTTGGCCTGAGGAGCGCCGTGTGCTCGCTTCATCATGCACTGTGCTTCCAATTTCCTCATTTATTCACTATTTACATTCTCATGCAGAGGTTCATGAAGAGACACGACATACTGTTGGGGTCTTGGTTACCTTTCGAGCGATGTTACGCAGCTTCACGAAGAAGTCTGGTGATGCGTGGTTGTCTCCTCCCTCCGCCTGGATGGGCTCGATGACGATACCTGCCACAGGTTTGCCCTTCTGCCTCCACTTCACGATCAGATCTTCTACCTGAACCACATTCAAGAGAAAGATGGTCAATATTTAAGATCTCCTTCTAAATTTAAAAAGCGGCAGTGAAATGAGTAACGAATTCCAATTCTAACTGTATGAATCAGATTTGTGGGTGGAGCCAAGTGTGTAATGTCACTGAACAGGTTGATTCACGGTTGCTATAGTAACCCAACCTTGAGGCCAACAGGTCAAAAACTAAAACTATAAACTGGAAAATGTCATTTAGAAGTCACACCCTGCATGAATCTGTTTTTTAAAGCCTGGCATATCTGATAGTGTTTGATTAAACGGAACCTCCTCGAGACAGCGCGCCTCTTCTTGAGCGTTCTCCTGAACAAACTCCTCCAGGGGATACTTCAACATGGGGAAGGGTGCGATGGGCCAGTCGAACGACGGGATGTCCAGTTTGTGAATGATTTTGGAGTGTGTCGTGGCCAAGCAACCTGAGAACGAATCAACACAGAGTATTAACTTCTTCCTGATCCGAGAAATAAAGAGCTGAAGGTTTCCTGAACGTGCGCTGCAGTTTGTAAAACGTCGTGCGGTCGTCAGGCTCACCCAGAGTTCTCCCGTGAAACGCTCCCATGAAAGACAGGACGCTCAGATCCGGACATCCGGGGCTCTGCAAACACACAGGAGATGAAGAGAACGTGCTGTGAACATGGACGACGAGGTCATTGTGGATGGACATTGTGAAAAAAAATCTATTACAACTTTTTACCCCATTCTTTAATCTCAAAACTAGCAAAAAAAAACAAAAAACTGTAGTAGTGAGTTACCTGGTTAATCATACAGGAGCTGGTTTCCTCTGGAGAAGGACTGCTGGTGCCTCTCTCTTTGTTCTAGACGGAGATCACACACCGTAAATAAACAGTGTTAGTGGAGAGAGAAGGAAAAAAAGGCAGAAGCTCACAAATGCAGCTAACTGCACACTTCATGGATGCGCGCGCGTGTGTGTGTGTGTGTGTGTGTGTGTGTGTGTGTGTGTGTGTGAGATTTCTGCACTCACTTTGTACCAGATGAACATAGCCTTAAAGGCGTTCTCGTTGGAACAGGAGCCGCACGCCATGTTCTGTACCCGGGTCATTCCAGTAGGAGCAATCTGGGGGGTGGGGGTGGGGGATATTTTGTTATATATTTTTTTTATACACCAAAAGCAGTACTTTACAGTGATGATCTCTGGTTTTAGAATTCACATGAAGCACCAAACTATGAGGGTCCGTGTGTAGAGTAACAAACATGTCTCCTTTGTGAGGCCTCTGTTAAACTCTGTTAAACTGTAAATGTGTGTAAAATATTTCTGCATAACATTTACATGTATTTATTTTGCTAGTCTAGGGTGTGGCATATTGAAATCTATGTAAATGAAACTGATTTGGAGTGAAGGTGTTGAACACTCTGTAGGATCTAAAAGGCTTTGCTAAGACTTGCTCATGTTGCTCCTATCATCTCTTTTCCGTCACACTTTTACTTTTGGAAAAATCCAAAACTCTCTCGAACACAATGGTTTGGATTCGATTGTTTACACGATGATGAATGTGGAAACGGTCCTGAAATAATCTCAGACCCACAGGGTTTCTTTACTGCACGCTGACCCTGAGCTTTCATATAAGACCCGACCGAAGCTTAAAACAGGTTCTCACCGAGAGCAGGCTTTCGGTCAGCTTCTCTGGGAAATTCTCAGGTGGCAGAATACCGAGGGCTGGTCGGTTAACAAATGCGCTCTGAGGATGAGAAAATAAATGGTTTAATTTAAGAGCTGAAGGGAAAGAAAGGGTCTTCATGCTCGACCACATCACTACACTCTTTATATTCTACATACACAGTGAAATGATGTCTTACCAGATTGTTGGGATTGGTGAGCGCTTTCATCAAAGCAGGATGATTATAACCTGTACAGAATCGCAGTGTTAATGTTGTGGGCTATTAACAGCTACCCCCACCCCCCACCCCCACCCTGCTGCACTTATTACATTTATTCAGGAGGATGTGAAGAATATTAGATGAATAAATGGAGAGTCTCAGTGATTCGAGGCTTCACACTTGGGCAAATGCAACAGCGCCTGAGTTTAGCGAAACACGTGTAAAAACAAAGTGCTACCAATTATATTATATAAAAACATAAACATTGTTGGCTGATTAATGAAGCAGATATGCAGAACGGTGAACAGGAAACTATTTGTGATTGATGGCCTGAAAATGTAATGATATATAAGAAATAACTATCCAACCCTGCTACATTAGTGATAATATCTCTGCAGTATAAAATCTATTGGGAAAAGGTGTTACATGTGGCTTCTGTAATATGAGGGTGATTCTATGTAATTTATGATCGTATGCCTGATTTAAGGTAATGAAAATTCTAATGTGGCTGATAAACGATTCGTGTTGCGTCGTGTGAACTGCGGTCTTGTGAACCAGTTTGAACCGCTTTATTTCTGGACTTTGGTTTGGTTTGGATTACATAAGCACCGATACAGCAGTTCCCCCGACCACCAGCAGAGACCGTTTCCTCTACCCGACCCTCTGCCAGGATGATGTAATGATTTAACGGATTTCTTTATAAGTCAGTGTGGTGTGAATGCGGGTCACTGCAATGGATTAAAGTCGTGTGTTTGGAGCCACTGCTTTCTTTCTGGATCATCAGCAGCACTGTTTTCTTACATGTCCAGATGCTTTTCAGTGTCCTGATGATCTTTTTTTTCATACTATGACATATAACTTGATAATACAGAAGGTTTACACACTCTTCAGCTACATGTATATATATATATATTAAAAACATTTTTTTTAAACAAATAAAAAGTTTAATGTAGCACACAGTCGCACTTGTCTGCTGGCTCGGGCTTATCTAGAACGCCTCTCCATGAACCCCCTCTCCACCCCACCCACACCCACAGGGGAAGATATCTTTGCTCCTTACTCTCTCTCTCTCTGTGAGAGAAAATGGAAAAGCTCTAGTATATAATTGGGTATAATTTTCTAAATGTATTCCCCCCTAAAAAAGAATATTTACCGAAACAGTGTGGAGATAAGAACACCACATGACCAGTGTGTTGGGTGTCATAGGAGTCATAGGAAATGACACAAACTCGGCTATAACATCAGATTGCATTGATCTCATGAAGGTTACATTTATTCTTTCATCTCAGTCTCTTATCATCTGAAAACACAAAATCAGCGACTGACTCACTGGAAAACAACATCCTGGTGTGAAGCGGCTGAACGGTGCTGGGGCAGTGAGGTAATAACACAATAACATAACCGCCTGATTACACTTCATTCCTGTCCACGGTTCTCAAGATGGCGAGGAATCATAGGAGAGAAATCAAATACAAATTAATCTCATCATGGCTGCTGAGAGAGAGGGGGGGGGGGAGAGAGGGGGCGAGGGGGAGAGAGGGAGAGAGAGGGGGGGGGAAAGGAGGGGGGGGGGGGTGGAGAGGGGGCGAGGGGTAGAGAGGTAGAGAGAGGGGGAGTGAAAGAAAGAGAGAGATAGAGAGGGAGGGAAAGAGAGGTAGAGAGAGGAAGCACGAGAGAGGGAGGAAAAGAGAGAGAGAGAGAGCGTGAGGGAGGAAAAAAGAGAGAGAGATATAGAGAGGGAGGGAGAGAGAGATAGAGAGGGAGGGAGAGAGAGATAGAGAGGGGGGATGAGAAAAAGGTAGAGAAAAAGGTAGAGGGAGAGTGAGAGAGAGGGAGAGAGAGAGAGAGGGGGTGGGGGTCTGGGCTCACTCAATTTGTCAGATCTGCTGGAGTATTTAAAGGATGGTTGACTGAAGTAAAAGAGTGCTGTGTAGAGAGGAGAAGAAGAGAGGAAGAAAATATTTTGCTGTCCTCTGCCACTCTCGCTTCATCAGTCAGCCGATTCTCCCAGCATGCATTGCTAATATAAGGGCTGCTCAGCACAGAGTAATAAAAATAAATCTACTGAGCTGATCTCAGAGCAGTCTGTTTATTCTATTATCATCTCCGTCTCCAAAAAGACGCTCGCTTATATACTGTTCCTGTGCTCAGTTGCACACGTTTGTATTCGAACTAATAAAACACGTGTAAAAACTAATTGCCCCCTGTAAAAAACGTACCCAGAGGAACAGAGGAGATCTGAGTGTACAGGTCCAGCATTCGGTTGCCATCAGCGTCCACCAGGTAGTTTCCCCGACTCTCCTCATAGTTACAGAAGAAATTAATGGCCCCCACGTTCTGTGAAAATAGAAATAAAAAGTGAGCGAACAGGAGATGATCTGTGTGCTGTGGTGAAACGTGTGTTCGCATCACGCCGTGTTTAAAAGGAGCTCGGTGGAAACGTTTCTGGCGGTTGCGCAAGGAATTTTAAAGCATCTCCTGTGTCCGCGTTCCTCCGGAGAGATCTGAGGAGGTTCTGTATTTTTACAGTAGTCAGGGAAATGATCTTCTAACAGATTAAATACATATTCAATAGATTCAGACTTAATGTTCATAAACTCATGATCTAACAGCTGTTTTCCTCCTTTTGGATTGAACCCAAATCAATTGAATTATTTTACATTTAATTAACATTTTGTAATCCCTAAAGATCTCTAGAATCACTGGTGTAGATGTACACGATCCTATCCTTTTTATAAAGAATTACTTTATAACGCACAGGGTGCTGCAAGCGTCAGCTTCTTTTATACATTTACACACTGATCAGACGAAACATTACGACATTATAACATTATAAGTGGTGAAGCTCTGGATAAGAGCGTCTGGACATAGGCGTCTGGACAAGGGCGTCTGGACAAGGGCGTCTGGACAAGGGCGTCTGCCAAATGCCGTAAATGTAAATAAAAATTTTTTTTTTTTTTTTTATGTTTAATGTGAATGTATTTTCTTGTATCGAAATGAAATATATTTTCGAAACATACAAAAAAAATGGGAAAATAAGTATTTATAGAAAATATATGAATATAAATATATTTCAAAATACATTGGAGCAAATCGATTTTTTACCGTATGGGAGTCTGAGATTAGCACTATAAAAAGATGCAATCATATCAGGACACTACGGTCTGCCCTTTAGACAGAACACGCTGAATCAGGGCCGTGTTGCAACATGCCTGTAACCCGAACACACCAGCTTGAACCAGTCTAGAGGTTTATACCACACACACACAAACACACACACACACACACACACACACACACCAGTGTACAAAGGCTGCTTCTTTGTGCTGTGTGTCTATTTGCTTCCTGTTGGCTTTAACGTGATAATTCAGGGTTTGCACGCTGGGAAAAAGCGTCACCATACTACACTCACTATTACAGGGACAATCGTGAATCAAGTGTGAGCAGATCTTCCTTCCTGAATTCTTATTCAAAGGGGTGATACAGATGAAAGATTAAAGATGTATTAGCAGTCGAGTGTGGGATTTGTATCTGAACAAAACCTTCTCACACAAGTTCCTCTTTAAACCTTGCAATAACAACGTGCGTGATTCAGACCTGAATTTCTCCCAGCTGTCTTGTCAGCTCCTGTTTAGATGGAAAGAGATAAACAAAGGGGAAATGAAAGAAGTAAAAAAGTTAGACACTGTGCAATGCGTCGGAGTCGCAGCAAGCAAACAAACCTGAAAGGATTTAACTTAAATGAGATCTTACTTTAGACCTGGGCCCTGGAATGGGGGTCTTCATGGACGGAGCATCGTATTCAAAATCAGACACTGCCTTCGTAGCCGTCTGACTGACGTATCTGGAGCCTGGTGGGGATAGAAATCGAATAAAACTATAAAGCGAACAACTATTTTCAGCCATCTTTGGAATTACACCTGGAAGGAAGATGATTTTTTTAAGATATCAACAATAAAAAAAGTAATACATTTTGATCAAATAATAATTCTAGAAAGAGGCCATTTTTATTTACTCGCACAACAAATTAAACTGCCACAGTTTTGCTTAATTAATCCCCTTAAACTAAAAAAAAATCACCCGTCAACTTCTCCTGATGGATCTCCTTCATCCCAAATAGCATATTTCCATCCTAGTGGGTGTGGTCTTTTCCCGAATGTAATAGATTCTTTTTTTTTTTTTACTTTTAACAATGGACACGTCTCAAAGCAGCTTTACAGAATGTTTCTTCTAATTGTACCAGTGGCAAAGGAAAAACTCCCCGAGAACCTTGAGAGGAACCGTTTATTACAGGTCCATCAATGTTTAGGTGCACAATGATGTTCCTGATCCGCTGTAGCAGACCAATCCATCCTGAAATTTCTTGAATGGTTCAGTAACTTTATAGATCTTTAAGCTGTTCATGTGGAAGCATCTGCAGGTGCACAGAGTGATCTCCGACAGGAACACCGATCGATGTTTACGAGGGCTCACTCGATAGAGTGACGCAGACTCTCTTTCTAGATCCGATCAAATGGCATCAATCTCTACCTTCATCACCGCACCACCAAATACGAGAAAATCTTTTTGGAGCTCTATTTCTAGAAATGTGCGCAATCGATAGCCTGACATATTTATATGAGACTTTAAATAAGGCTTGGACTCCTTGTGAAAAAGTGTTTTCTCGTGAACAGTCAATCCAGCCGAAGATGACACTTTATAACGCTTCATAACGTCTGTTACCTGAAGCCACGAGGCGCAGAGTCTGAACGGAGCGTGTTGCGTGGCAGCTGAGGAGTGCCATGGAGAGAGAGAGAGAGAGAGAGAGAGAGAGAGAGAGAGAGAGAGATTGGGGCTCAGAGCACCTGTCTTTCAAAACACCTGTGGAATAAAGAAAAAGACAATTTTAGGGAAAAATTATTCACATTTGCACAAATTTTGATTTTATGCACAAAATACAGATGATATGAATTTTCTGCTTTTCCACCCGGAGGATCAGAAAACCTGCCATGTTTACCTTCTCTGACTTTCATTTCAGAGTTATATATGAGATGCTATCAAAAAGTTTCGAGACTAGTTTTGAAACACGCCAGCAGATGGCAGCACAATGCCACACGCACAGTCACAGTGCGCACCTTCACAAGTCAGAGTGCCGAAAGACCTCGTCCAGTGTACGCCAGGAGCCGTGCGACTGCTGCTGTTCTGAGCACGTGCGTTACCACCAAATTCTGCATGTAAACTACGCCGATTGTACTCTGTGTTCTTCAACGAGCTCCACCCCCAAAAATTTTGAAACAGTTTGACAACTCGTGCATGATGATTGTCGGAGAACAATCTGCATGATCTCACTTCTGCAATCTTGAAATAAATAGAACTTGTTGATCTTAAGGTGGGAGAATCCTTTTAAACCACACTGTTTTTTTTATATGGATAAATCAATCAACACAGTCATCAGCGGGGAAAAAAACCCTAAAGCTGATTTATGGAGATGTTCAACACAAATGGCTTTTAGAGAAACACTTAAAGATCGATATCCAATCACATCCAGGCCGTTCTCTTTGTGAAACTCCAGGGGTTGAGAACAGACACGTCAGCCAATAGACGCTAATCCGAGATCGATCACTGAAATCTTCCACCACTGTATAAAACGTACGCTGCTGTTTACACGCATGCTGTTAGTCACGGTCATGTTGTGCATATCGGATTTTACCCTCTCAGTTAACCAGAGGCCACTTTTAGCCCTGAGATATTTTGTGAATATGAATCTATTATTGGAAAGCAGTAAACTCCATGTCAGGTTTCTGCTGAGTCTGCACAACGGTGACTAACGCAGACACTCCGAGCTGCCACTGAACCTCCCCACATGCGAGCGCACACCCACCTCCGTCTGGGCCTGGGCTAAACGAGCCGCACTGACCAGGGAATCCTGATTCCTGCCATGTCTACCATATGCTTACAGCCGTCTCGGTGTGTGTGTGTGTGTGTGTGCGCTCTGAAGATAGAAAGTGCTCTATGGCAGGCGCTTTAAACACGTCGCATGGCTCTGTGACAAATTTCTTTTCTGCTTCCTTACATTACAGAAATTACAGCAAACTAATGACTCTCAATAGCAAGTCAAGAGTTTGGCTTTGACTAAGGAACCTTTTCTAGATCTTTCTGTAACGTAGGGCAAAGAGAGGAAGGTGTTTTTATCACTGTCGGCATAAATAATTAGGATGCAAACGCAATGAAAGTTTACTCGATCCCTCACACTCCTGCAGAACTTCAGACCGATCCCTTACACTCCTGCTGAACTTCAGACCGATCCCTCACACTCCTGCTGAACTTCAGACCAATCCCTCACACTCCTGCTGAACTTCAGACCAATCCCTCACACCCCTGCTGAACTTTAGAGCAGTCTCTCACACTCCTGCTGAACTTCAGACCGATCCCTCACACTCCTGCTGAACTTCAGACCCATCCCTCACACTCCTGCTGAACTTCAGCCCGATCCCTCACACTCCTGCTGAACTTCAGACCAATCCCTCACACTCCTGCTGAACTTCAGACCAATCCCTCACACCCCTGCTAAACTTTAGAGCAGTCTCTCACACTCCTGCTGAACTTCAGACCGATCGATCCCTTACACTCCTGCTGAACTTTAGACCAGTCTCTCACTCTCCTTCTCGAATCCCAGCCAGTCCCTCATACTCCTGCAGAACTTCCAACTAATCCCACTGAGTTCACCATAGAATTGAGTGCAACCAGATGAACAAGGTGAAACTTATCCTCGGTTTTGTTTCACTGCTACCAACATTAGCATTTAGAAATTTCGTAATGCCATTTAAATTCCATAACGTGGAATTATACACTGAAAGCACGTGTATTCTCCACCCTAGCAGAAGACACCGAGCGCGTAAATGGCGATGTAACAGGAAACATTTAGACACGCATGATATCAGAAGCAGCTTCATCCAGACTGGGTAGAACGGCTTCTTCAGAGGAGCTCCACAGCAGAAGCCTGAGTCGTTCCTATGGGTTTAAGATGCAGCCGAGCAGCTGAACTGGTTTTGAATGAACAATGGCAGGAACTGAAAAGAAGTGATGAAAGACGAGCTACAAATAATCATCAACTGCACACACGTCAATGACAAGGAGAATGAAGAAGATCCAGAAAGCATGAAGAAGAATGAAGATCTGTGTGTGCTTATTTCCTTCGGGCTTTTTCAAAATATTTCAGGTTTTAATAATCGTAAAAAGAATATTCTTGCACTATCACTTCTCCACTGCTTATAAACTCGATGGATCAGCTGTTCCTTGATGCTGCTGCATGAAGCTCTTTTTTGTTTAGAGATGTTTAGAGCACTGTACTGCAGCTCATTATTCTCCAGATTTTCACTGCGCCGGGGAAACGGTTCATGCCGACTGAAAGAAAGAAGAAGAAGAAAAAAAAAAGCAGGCCTTTGGTGGTTACTCGGGTTTCGAGCTCTTTATCTAAAGCGAGCATGGAGAAAGCTGGCACAGGCGAAGACCACTCTCCACGTGAGTGCTCAAAGGCAACATGAGCACATTCTCCCCCCCGGCGGAGACGTTACCCAGGACCATTAAGATGCTAATCACTGCTGTACTGCACAACCTCGGCTCACAAACTCAACGAGAAACGGAGCAGAGAGACTTTAAAACACCTTCACTGCCCCATATACACTCCTGCAACACGGAGATCTGGAGGCTTTATCGTGAGTGGAGCTTTTATACCGAGCGTACGAGCAGAGAGGAACTGTTCTGGTATCGATGGAGATCAGGGTTTCTGGATTAGAGCAGAAGCAGATCAAAGAGACTCAATTCCGACCTGATGAAAGTCTTTTTTTTTTTTTTTTTTAAGGACGACGATAGACAGACAGACAGACAGACAGACAGACAGACAAACAAAATGACAAATTCTAGAACTAATGATAGGAGACATTGCTATAATGTGTCCTGAATATCAGAAGTGAAGGTTTGTCTCATGTTACTGATGCATTGTGTCCAGTTATCATTCTAATAATTTAGTGTTATACTTCTAAAGGTTCTGCAACCTCTGAGTGTCTACTGCACTAATAAAGTTTGGTTAATGTTTTCTAGAGCAAACAGCACATCTGTATTGAACGCTGTATAAAATGCAGAACTGAATCACTGCATAAATCACCCTGAAGAGCAGGTTTATTTTTATTTAGTTTATGCTACAGACATATAAGTGAAGCACAAAGGATCATGAACTTTACAAAACATCCCGTCCTTAAAGATTAAAGCATCAAGTACGCATTACTGCACAGCTGCTAAATCATTTCTAGAACAGGATTTTTTCTCCTATGACAAGAAATATAGTACTAACCTTCAAAGATTAACGTGGTGATCAGAACGACGTGTGCATGCAACGCTGCCTTGTCCACAGTGATGAACCTCGTGCAAAGTCCTCATCGAATTAATATATAACTAACAGGAGGACTGACAATAATCAAGATCCATCAGAGATCCGTCCTGCGCTACATAATACAGAAAGGGTTTAGTGTGTGTCAAAGATAAAACTCTCCTAAAATCCTCTAGAACCTGCTTTTGCTTTGAATTCCTCAAACAGCTGAATCATCAAGAATTTCCATCATCCCCTGCATGCAGTTTCTAGCAGCTTTGAGAAGTTTGAGAATAAAAAAATGTAATCTCGATTCAGACTCTGGTTCACGTGCGATACGCTTCAGAAGATACGACGTGAACGTGTGATACTTCATCTGCACAATACAGACTTCAAACAGCTTCATAGCTCATAAAACCTGTTTACTGAAACAAACACATTCCAACAGATTTCATCAAATCAAGAAGGAAACTGCAAACACGGGTTGAAAAAATGTCTGAAGAGGTTTTGCCTGGCAAATGCGTTGAGACTCCTGTCATGAAAAATAAAAGATCGGTTTTCCATTCAGGTCAAAGGATTTCCATATCTCTCAAAACCTTTGCTTGAGTAAAAGAACAAACGTTTTTGCCTTCAAATGTACTCAAGTATCCAAAGCACTGATTTATTATAATGTTTATCATTTTTGACTTTTGATGTAAATAAACACGTGTGTGGTGGTGAGTTCGAGTCTGGAGTTTCTTCATCATTTATTCCTCTCTAAATGTTCTGCTTATTGTTGAACTGATACTGAACTGTATGTTGGTGATCAGTAGATACACCAAGCGCCGATCAGAACACGTGTAAAACAGAGCGTGCGCTCGATCCTGATTGGTGAGTCTCCTTAAACAGAAATACTTCAGTAAAGTACAGATACGCAAACAAGCTACTTAACTACAATAACAAATTTACATCATTATCCTTGTCACGTGTACATTACATGGGGGCGGAGCCTTGAGACAGCGCCCCTAGAGCACAGACAGGGAAGTGCCTTGCTTAAAGGTGTAAAAAGACTTTTTGGACTTGACCTCCAGATCAGAAGGTGTATAAATATAATAATTAATGATCTAGGGTCAGATTTCACACAAGTTTTAAGCCTTAAATTTGATTTTAAACGTGCACTATATACAATTAGGCTATTTTCCTTTCATTCTGTGTTGGATATTTACATATTCCCCGCCCATGTTAACGAAGCCCCGCCCCCAAGGCTAAATAAACGCCTGTTCTTCCTCTATAAAATGATTGATTGATAGAAATAAGCATTCGGGACCGGAAGTACATTCCATGCATTAATAACAATAAAACGTTGTACTAATGATAATGAGCATCACTTTAGGTCATCATGCATGATAAACATCTGGGTTATGTAAGAGTCACGTGACCTCCTGTCCTTTGATAAATGACAGGTTTAATGAATGTCCACTTCAATAGACACCCCCCCCCCCCCCCCCCCCACCCCCCCCCACACACACACACACACACACCAAAGCAGAACGAGAAGAATAAAATCCAGTTCCAACTGGATTCATCCTGTTCCCGAAACAAACGCTAGCAGATTAGCTGCTAAAGAAAATACAGCTGTGCGAGTGCGCGCGCGCGTCTGTTTGTGTATAAATATATATTCCGGTTTATTGCAGGGTTTAATCACGTGACCGCTCTGCTGAAAGACTGACTCCGGACGAGGTTATTTAGTTGACATCATGCAATAAATAAATAAAAGAGCACACATGCGTATTAATATATTGTGTATAAATAAATCGTGTCTTTCAGCCATGAATAGAAATCAGAAAAAAAACACAGCGATGAAGCACAGCTGTATATTTACTACTGCAAAACATCTGGAGAACAAAAACCCTGAACAGAACCCGAACACATCTCACCGTGAAGCGTTCAGATCTCTGGGGAAAATGTCCAGTTAAATTCGTACAGGAAAATAAAATAAAGGTATAAAAACCTCAGACTGCTGAGAGGAACTCAGACTGCAACACGTCGCTAGGAGACTGGCCTCGGAACACAGGGGGCGGGGCTTATTGGACCGCTTCATACTCGCCAACCAATAAAAAGAAAGAACTGGACAGCAGGATTGACCAATAGGAAACGCGATTTCCGCCTACAACTGGACAAGTTGATCACAAAGCGACATCTCCTGGACGATACATCAGTTACTTGTAATACCGGTATCTTCGACATCGGTACAAAATATCTATATTTTTAGAGGGACGGTGCAGGGATGTTTTGGAGACATGGTAAGAGAGGCAGGATTGAGATGATCGGTCGGTGTCACATGCAGGTGTGGGTAGATCAGGGGTAAAGGAAAGTGAAGAAAAGAGAGCAGTGGGTGGAGAAGGGAAGAGGAGGAGAGATTTGGGATATCTGAAGGAGTGAAGGGGGAAAGTTTCTAAGAGCTGAGGTGAAGCTGAAGCAGATGAAGATGCTGCTGAGCGACGAGGATGGCCAGGATTAGAAATAAGTTTAGGTTAAGGAGCATGCAGGAAGGACGTTTTGGAGACAAGGTGATTATTTAGACATGTGCAGAGTATATCGGTAGAAGAATACTGAGGATGGAGCCACCAAACACGAGGAAGACCAAGGCAGAGGTGAGAGAAGACGTGTAGGGGGTTGGTTTAGAGATCAAAATGAGAAAGAAGGATGATCTGCTGTGGAGACCCCTAACAGGAGCAGATGAAAAGAAGACGACACTAATTCTCATTCTAATTATTCTAGCAGCACCCAGACTCATCATTTTGAGAGACATGCGTGCCCCTTGTGCGTCTATGCAACTATAGAACTTTAATACAATAAGGATACCTGATCATCCATATCCTTCTCTCCCTCACTTCTCATCTCTTCTCTTCTCTCTCAGTCGAGATAAACATACTCCTGAGGTTCCAGTGACCACTGTTCCTGCCGGCTTCATCCAGGCCTGCCTTCGATTGGAGGCGACTCTGTGCAGCTGGAGCTGTTTCTCATTAACGCCTTGGGTGGTTCCATAAAATTACGGAGTAACTCTGAAGAGCTTTGGGGATTTTGGACTGGAGTAAAGTCAACAGTCTGCTACACTTATTCAGGACTACACTTTGCATCTGATCTCCATCACTGCACCTCAACATCGTTTATCTGCATTAAATGGAAAATCGGTGCCAAACAGATGAGGATGAGGTTCCCTCCCGAGTCTGGTTCCTCTTAAAGTTTCTTCCTTATGCCGTCTCGGGGAGTTTTTTTCTTCACCACAGTCTCCACCGGCTGCTCATCAGAGACAAACTCACACTTATAAAGAACATCTCATCACCACATTATCGGGGTAGAGCTTCTTTGAGGCAATGTTTGATGTTCAAAGCGCAAAACAAATAAACATGAATTGAAGTTAATGAATCTATCAAACCGTCACCTCAGGCAATAACAGCAGGTTTCAGATGAAACCCATGGAGCTGTGTTTTGTTCTACTTTGTGTTTTGCATTTGGAGAACATGAAACTCATTTTACACATGTATGGGAGATGTAGACAGGACATGTGACAGGAAACAGGGTGATGAACTGAAAGTAAAGAAACGAATCTGGTTTAAAAAGGTAAGAAGTAGAAAGTACAGATATTTGTGTAAATAAATAATAAATAGTGAAGTAAAGAGCACCACCAGAAACATCTACTTCCTTACTTTCCACCTCTGGCTATAAAGTTCACTCAACTACAACTAACAGTTTAATCTAAGGTTTGGTTTTTGGCTCTTTATAGAGAAAGTTTGGGCTCCTCTGATTATAAGCAAAAGAAAAATGTACGTGTCTCTCAGAAGCCATGTGACTAAGTGTTTCCACACACTGATAGCTTTTAACATACTTAAGATATTTTCAGGGTTTAAATGGCTTCATGTACAGCTGTCAAAACATCTGCTTTATTAGTTAGATTTAACTTGCAGAAAGAAACAAATCTTTATATTCAACACTTCAGATTGATTTGTTTGGGGTTTACTACATTGTATTTGGCTTCAATAATGTAAATATAATAAAAGTCTAAAGCAGGACCCTCCACCACAGAGCTACAGGAACCTCCACCACAGAGCTACAGGAACCTCCACCACAGAGCTACAGGACCCTCCACCACAGAGCTACAGGACCCTCCACCACAGAGCTACAGGAACCTCCACCACAGAGCTACAGGAACCTCCACCACAGAGCTACAGGAACCTCCACCACAGAGCTACAGGAAGCAGAGCGGCTGCTGGAGATTTGGCCGTTAATTGGTCGCGTCTCTTAATTGTTCATTAAACTGGTGTGGGGGGGGAAAGAAAATTGGAAATTGTTTTCTCAATTTAATGCTTAAATTTGGCTTGAAATATGGACTACATTTAAACTGAGATCAAACTTTAGTTATATGTTTCCCTTTTACACAATCTCTATTCCTGTGCTGTTCATTTAATTAAACCCCGCGCAAGACACACACACACACACACACACACACACACACACACACACACACACACACACACACACACACACTGTATTATAATCTCTCCACAACAATAAATAAGACAGAGAAATAATTTCACTTGCCAAGTTGAAGGTCAACTCACTGTCAGTCACTTCATTTCTCCCGGATTTTAATGAAAGTAAAAACTTTTATGAAGAAGAGTTCATTAAAACACCGACACTCGATTCTGTTTTCTAACGAGCCGGGCGGAGTCGGTTCTTCGGACATTGAGAGTCGACTCGCATTTGTGACTCGTGTTTGGTGATGACAAAACAAAAAAACCAAGAAAAAGAAAAAAAGACATCCCCCAGCACACACACACACACACACACACACACACACACACACTTTTTTCATTTCGCCCCGCACATGTAGGCTGGTTTCTTGCTTTTCCTGTTTGTAATGACACATACAATCAATAAATAAGGGGGAAAAAAAACACCCCCATTCTTTTACGGTTATATCTTTAGTGATGTGCTGCTTGAACCTGCTTACAGAACCGGGGCTTTGACTTTTTGGCTATAATATATGCGTATAATAATAATAAAAAAAAAGATTATCCAGAAAAAATACAAATCTTATAACAAAATAATTATATTAGTGTATAATAGGATTTAACGGATTTATTTATAATTAAACATCTCTAGTCACAAAATATTACATTATAAATGGAAACCTGAACAGAGTCGACTGTAGCTGCTCAGATGAATTCGTCGGTTTTTTTTTTCCAATGTAATATTAAACCAGCGCCATCTAGTGGCCATCATAAAAAAGGTAACGCATTATTATGCTTATATTTATATTAAATCTAAACTTTTCACCGCCTATTTATCCTCTGTATTTGAATTTCACTTATTTCTACGTTAATTATATGTGCTACTGAAGTAAATTGTTTTGCAGCAATCATTCACAATCTCAGTAAAACCACACGACACATTTTAAAGAATAACTTCAAATCCAAAACATGAAATCCCAAATAAAAGCAAAACATCTAAAAAACAGAAAAAGCACAATCCATAGCTAAAAAAATAAACTAAAATTCTCACCATTTCATCCTGTACAATAAAACCTTTGTTTATCACAAAAATAAGATTCACATCGAGGATTAATGTATCACTTATTGCACTTATTTCTCAAACACTCAAAAGCTGACCATCAACTCTTGGACCTGAACTCTGGATTAATATTCAGCTTCACGCTGCATCGTTTTCATCAGGACTTTGTGAGGACGCTGAGCTGGATGTAGTTTTGAAGGGACAAGCGGACACTTTCCACAGCTCCTGTATGAAACGAAAATATTTATATATTAATATTTCATTAGATTTGGTAAAATTAGGAGGTGAATGATGCAACAAAATCATCAGAATATACAGAGAAGTGTTTTAATACACTGAGCAGTAAACATTTTTATAACGTTTTATAAAAAAAAAAATTCAACCTTAGTATTTGTTTGAATATAAAACATGCATTTTATTTATGATATTTTTCTAATAAACTAAACATTCTATAAATATACACTTTTCATAAAATAAATAATTGTTTTTAAATTATTAAAAATATTTATCGCTTTTAAAAATCTTGAAAATCCCAACAATGACAAAGATTCAGTACAAAGATATAAAAAGTGTTTTTTCATAAATATTGCTATAATTTCAACTTCATATTTTACTTTCTTTTAAAAAAATACGTAAATTTTATATTCAAATTGGTTAAATGTTATCCGAAAATGATCGATACTTGATCAAATAATTATAAAAAGAAAAATTACCTGGTGCGAGAGTGAGTGATAAAAAAGACAAAAAGGGAAGGAGAAAGAAATGATCTCGTTTCTAATTTATTTATTTTTTTTAAGCAAATTGCAAATTTTCTTCTTACTAAATTTTTCTCTTCATAGTATTATAAAGCAATACAGTATAGAGAGAGAGAAAGAAAGAGAGAGAGAGAGAGAAATATAGAGAGTGAAATATAGAGAGATAGATAGATAGAGATAGAGAGAGAGAGCAAGAGAGAGATAAAGAGAGATAGAGAGCGAGAAAGAGAGAGAGAGAGAGAAAAAAATAAATAGAGAGCAAGAGAGAGATAGATAGATAGATAGATAGAGATAAAGCAAGAGAGAGAGAGCAAGAGGGAGAAAGAGAGCGAGAGAGAGAAAGAGAGCGAGAAAGAGAGAGAGAGAGCAATCGATAGAGAGAGAACGATAGAGAAAGAGCAAGAGAGAGAGAGAGAGAGAGAGAGAGAAAGAGAAAGAGAGAGAGCGATAGAGAAAGAGCAAGAGAGAGAGAGAGAAAGAGAAAGAGAGAGAGCGATAGAGAAAGAGCAAGAGAGAGAGAGAAAGAGAGAGAGCGATAGAGAAAGAGCAAGAGAGAGAGAGAGAAAGCGAGAGAGCGATAAAGAAAGAGCAAGAGAGAGAGAGAGAAAGCGAGAGAGAGAGAGAGAGAGAAAGCGAGAGAGCGAGAGAGAGAGAGAGAAAAAGCGAGAGAGAGAGAGAGAGAGAGAGAGAGAGAAAAAGCGAGAGAGAGAGAGAGAGAGAGAGAGAGAGAGAGAGAAAGAGCAAGAGAGAGAGAGAGAGAGAGAGAAAAAGCGAGAGAGAGAGAGAGAGAGAGAGAGAGAGAGAAAGAGCAAGAGAGAGAGAGAGAGAGAGAGAGAGAGAGAGAGAGAGAAAAAGCGAGAGAGAGAGAGAAAAAGCGAGAGAGAGAGAGAGAGAGAGAGAGCGAGAGAGCGATCGATAGAGAGAGAACGATAGAGAAAGAGCAAGAGAGAGAGAGAGAGAAAGAGCGACAGAGAAAGAGCAAGAGAGAGAGAGAGAGAGAGAGAAAGCGAGAGAGAGAGTGAATCTGGGAGAGGGAAAAGAACAGTCAGATCAGAGTGATGTGCTCTACACCACTGTTGTGTGTGTGTTCCGGTGCAGACTGATGATATTTATAGAGTTATAATATATATATCTGTAATATTGGGTCTTTAAACACACCAGTTCTTTCACTCGGTCGTACTGGAAAAACTGAGGGAAGGAGCAGGACACCGGTGTCACCGTGAACCTCGTTTCCTTCTCTTTCGGCTCGGCGATCTGCTCCAGGCAGCGGCGGAAATGATCGTACGCCTCGCAGGACACGTCCATGTGGCTCAGCGTGAAGTTCAGCCTAACGGGGAAGCAGCCGGAAGACACTTTCTCATTATCACGCTACACGATTCACAACACCACTCCTCCGACTCACACCTTCACCACTGTGACCCTGATGTTCAGGATGAGAATCACACATGTGGCTTTGATGTTATTTTAAAGCACCTGCTGGGTCTCTTTATTTCTGGAATGTTCCACTAATAAGATAAAGAATGACTGAATGAGAAAAAGAGTATCAGGAATGTTATGAGTTATACCACAGCTACACATGAACTCTATAATCATACATGCATCTATGTTTTCTGTAAGATCTTAAACGTTTATGGAAGGAGTCTCCAGTGTCAGTGCTTCATATCAACACAAACAATTTGCTGTTATTTTTTTTTATTTTTTTTTTTTTTTAATCTGTTACCTTCTACAGAGGAAGTAGATGATTAGAGCTGCTATAAACTAAGTGAAAACAGGAGCCATAACCTGTTAATTCCTTCAGAAATACCCTTAACCTGCTCGGACACTTCAATTCGTCTGAACAGAAAACTTCAGTGGAATAAGCAAAAACAGAAAGGTTCCCAACATCCGTACTATTTTTTACCAATTTGTAATAATGACCTTTTCTCGATGCTGATGTAGGCGGTGCTGGGGTGAAGCAGATTGCTGGAAATGCGATAGAGAGTCCGAAACAGGGCGTCGCTGAGCTCATCGTCATAGCACACTTGGAAGAAGGGAATACAATTTTTTATAATAATAAATAACTGAAATATTTTTTACAGCAGATAGAATGAAGTTCAATCAGATACAATTTCATTTTCAATACATTATAAAAGTAAAACAAGTTCAATAAGTATATTGTGAAGGTTTGCCAGGTCTCTGCATCTCCACAGTGGAGTCCTACTGAACATCTGTGATCAGAATGTGAACACTGACTGCACCCCAGGCCTCCTCACCTCACCTACATCAATACCTGACCTTACTAACACCCGTATAGCTGAATTAATCTCCACTGAAACATCTGGCCAGAAGAGTGAAGGATATTCTAACATTGATCTTGAGTCTCAAACACAGAACCTAGAAAATCAGGGTAAATAAGTGTTTGTGTGGAAAACTAGCTCACTGTGGTGCACACGCATTTTTATTTTCTATGAGGCGTAAAAACAAAAACAAAAAAAACCCACTTTCCCGCCAGTGTATCTCTCGGGGGGGCACGTGAAAGGGTCTAATTTACAGTCTGGTGAATGCAATAGATTCTCAAAGCCGTGTCTTTAGATACATCTCATCACTCAATGTTGTCCAGGAAAACAATCAACATGAGCGCTCTGATGGAGCAGAGTTACTGAAGTGTTTGCAAAACAACTCGATTAAATAATGATGTTATTAAAAGTAATTAAAATCTGATTAAGAGACTTAATTAAATATTTTTTGTGTGTTCGGAATCGCAATCATTTTTGATGACATTTAAATATATAAAATATAATAATAATACAAAATTAACAAAATAATAATAAACAAACAAATAAAATATAATAATAATAAATATATAAAATATAATAATAACCATAAATAATCAAATTATTAAATACAAACAAATAAATACATAAATGAAATAATAAATAAATAAATATAATAAAATATAATAAGCGTAGATGTAACACAAATTTATCCCAGGAAAAAAAAATAAAAATGTAAAGGATTCCATGGACACAAGTACAATGAACTGGACGTGTCCATGAACTGGACATGTGGCTGAGACAGAGAGAGAATCAGAGAGAGAATGATGTCCCCAAATAGGGGAAGATTCGATGCTTCAGTAGAAGGAACCTGATTAGACGACCGATCTCACAATCGAATCCTTACAGAGGTGATATGAAACGAGGATCATTCCATTTCGCTGTATATGGCGGTGCACAATGTCTGATTTCACACAGAATGATCAGATTTCTCCCAATAAGTTCATATACAGGACATCATGATTACGCTATAAGAAGGTTCCATGATCCAGTGAGACAGAAGCGTCTCAGCTGCAGGGATTTTGGGATTCTGTAAAGTTTTATTCTGTTCGAATTGAATTCTTTAAAGTTGAAAAAAAAAAACTCTCATGATTGCGATGGCTCACCGTCTGCAGCGATGATGACCGTGGTGTTATCGTGGAGGTCCGATATCTCCTCCTCACTCCACCCGAATTCTGACTCTGCATCTGGAAGTGACACGAGCCAACAAACAACATTGATATTTAATCGATATATAAATCAATATTTATGTAAAACACACACACACACACACACACACACACACACACACATTGATCGAAAACAGAAGGCGTAGTCAGAGGATCAGACCTGTGAGGAAATCGTCTGAGGTCCAGTCCAGCTGTCGAACCTTCACACCACAACTGTCTGACGAAAAAAAAAAAGATTCTATCATTTCTACCTGCTGTTTTGATTACACGTTACACCTACTGTACCTACCCACCTCTCTACCTTCTTGCCCAAACACCAAACAATCTTATCTTGTTAAACATCTGCCGATTAACCCATCGAAAACCAGCGTTTATGCCCCTGCGTACCTGCCCCTGAGTACCAGCGTACCTGCCCCTGCGTACCTGCCCCTGCGTACCTGCCCCTGAGTACCTGCCCCTGAGTACCTGCCCCTGAGTACCTGTCCCTGAGTACCAGGGTACCTGCCCCTGTGTACCAGGGTACCTGTCGCTGCATACCTGCCCCTGAGTACCAGCGTACCTGCCCCTGTGTACCTGCCCCTGCATACCAGGGTACCTGCCCCTGTGTACCTGCCCCTGCGTACCTGCCCCTGAGTACCAGCGTACCTGCCCCTGTGTCCCTGCGTACTTGCCCCTGAGTACCTGTCCCTGAGTACCAGGGTACCTGCCCCTGTGTACCAGGGTACCTGTCGCTGCATACCTGCCCCTGAGTACCAGCGTACCTGCCCCAGCGTACCTGCCCCTGCCCACTTACCCACCTTCCCAGTATTGATATACTTTACCTGAAGCTGCAATGTATCGCTGATTCAAATGCACATTTCTCTCACACATCCTCAAAAGATCTTCTCCAACATCTGCAAAAGACGCCCACACACCTTGTTAAAAGCTCAATAAACAGGAAATCATTACCACTTTAACGTTTATGCAATTCACACATTAATGATTATGAAGCCATTTATCAAATGGCCCACAGCGCACTCTCTCTCTCTCTCTCTCTCTCTCTCAGAGAGGTAGATAATACCCATCCTATCATGTGATTTAGCTTATGCAACACTGAAGGCAATTTTCACAATTATGGAACAGAAGACAAAAAAAAAACACCCCCCAAAAAACACACACTTTTCTTTAACAGGGAAAAGAAGACTCTCATGAGTTCACATGGAAGACTGTAGTTTATATAAAATAACCAGTAATTAAAATACAATTTATCTGATTAATGAGACGACGTCTAAATCAGCACACATTCAGATCAACTAATGGGGTCTGGAATAAAATGTGAGATATTGTTACTACTATTATTATCATTACTGTTACAAAAAAAATAAAAAACACATCTAATATATGAGGTACATTGTAGGGGACAAAGATGAAACCACCATTTTCAATAAGAGAAGCTCTTCGAGCAAAAAAATAGAAAAAAAGAAAAAGAACGTGAGTGAAAACCCAGTGTGATTGAAAGACACCTCTCGTCCTCTGTGTGTGGAAGCCTATTTTCAAAGTATCATTAAAAATCGAGGTGCTGCAAACATGCAATCAGTACGCACTTGGAAAATAATTGAAACTGAGCAAACACTACGAGATCTTAAAGCCGAGCATCTCGAATGGTGTACTGTATCTTTACATAGTAAGAAAAGTCTCTGGGAAATTAAATATAAAACACACACGTACGCACTTATATACACATCTGTGTTACCCAGATTGGGTCTAACAAGTGTCCACTAAATTATGTAATTTTTGCATTTATTTTATTTGATCTTATCAATATAATTTGTGCCAATTTAATCAATATGATAAACATTAATTAATGCATTAATTGAATTTATTCTTAATAAATTATATATTTCATTTGTACAAAATATTTTTTATATATTGTTTACCTTTAGCAAGAATTTGTATTTAAACATATTCATATGATAAAATAATAATAATAATAATAATAATAATAATAATAATAATAAAACTGCGTATAAAAAAAAAAAAAAAAAACCCAAGCAATTTTATGTTTGGGATTTTACGCAAACTGTACCGAAAATAAAGCGAACCATGATTTTAAAAACGGGCTAAGTACCGAACCGTGAATTTTGTATACCGTTACACCCCATGCGCTGATGGTATTAATATATTATAAGATGCATAATAGATGGAAAGATAACAAGCACAATAACAGATCACATAGCAAAGGGCAGCAGAGTCTCGAGCGGAAGACCTCCAGAGGAACCAGTGAACCAGTTACAACTAAAGCATAGGGTGAAAATGGAGCACACGGAGCAGGCAACAGAAATACAATTGGAACAAAATGACTCCAATAAACATCAATTTATATGAAATCAACTTTAGAACCAGTCAAGTAACAAAACCTGAGATGCTCCAATCAGTCCAATCACACGGCTTCATCTATCTGTAATGGAGTGCAGCTCAAATCTGCTGTTTCCCTTAAAAATCTCACACTGTGCAAGAAAAATGGGTTCCAATTTCCATTCGAGTTACAAAACAACACTTTGTTACATCTAGAGACGTAATGACCTTCTGACCAATCAGAATCCACAGAACCGTGGCGTAAGGTATGAATGAATTAAACTAAGGAACACAATTTCATCAAACAATTCGAACAACAAAAACACTCATTCAAACCTGTGCAGTAGACCGTTTTTGCTGCGTGTCCCATGACGATGCTGGCTAATCCGGTTCCAGCTCCCAGCTCCAGCACCGTTGCTCGTGTGAACGCAGCTGAGTTGGACAGGATGAAGTCGGAGAGCAGGAACGCGCCTCGCCAGATCTGCCGAGCCGACAGAGAGATTAATACAAAAATAACTCAGATTTGAGATTTATGGAGAGGCGTGATGTGGATTCATCTCTCACACCTGCTTTCCCACGTCCTCCAGAGGCGTCGCCATCGTGTGCTCTGAGAGAAATCACAAACACAACAACTTTACTAGACTGCACTGCTGGACCCCATCATACCATTATACATACTGCTATATATATCTCAGGATCGATAGCTGTGCTGATAGCTGATTGGATGTTAAATACACTGTAGGGGGCGTGGCCTCAGTATCCCAGCAAGTAAGTGTATGAATTCATCAGAAATTGCATTAAATCTTATACTTATTAAATCCCAGGGAAAGTTTCCAGTCTTAAAAAATTCCTGGAATTCCTGGAAACCCTGCTGGTGATGGAACACCTACTTCTAGCTGCTATACCACAAGTGATAACAGGAAATAATGTCTTTAAGACGTCATTTACATTAAATATAATTTTAAATGAATAAATAAGTACAATGTGATGCATTTTAAAGAATAAGAATATGAACCGGTAGAAAAATGTTGATGTGTAAGAGAAATAAAACACTTGTGTGCTGTTATAGGAAACTGATCAACACGAGATGGTAACTGTAACTGATGACACGTAACGGAACGCTAAGGAATGTTGACATTTCCTGGCTTTTAACGGGTTAATATTTTGTGCGTCAGCTTCAAAACTAAAAGCACTTGGAATCCCTAACCGATCATTATGAGGTCCTTCATGTCCATTTCTTCCTCTCTGACCTCCTCCTCATCATCACTTATCGCTCCTTCAGCTTGGCTCAGGATGATGGGGTGAGCAGTTTCACGGCCCTGCACCGTCTCAGCTGGCTTCCTAACTACATCCAGGTCTCCATCTTCATCCAGACAAGAGTGTGACAGAGAACAAACCTCCTTCTCCTCGTCCCTCGGCAAAATCCTGAACCTTGACAAAAACACTGGAAGCGAGCATCAAAGAGAGAGAGAGAGAGAGAGAGAGAGAGAGAGAGAGAGGGAGAGAGACATAGAAAGATAGAGAGACAGAGTAGAGAAAGAAAAGAGAGGGAGACAGAAAGATAAAGAGAGGGAGAGAGACAGAGTAGAGAGAGAGAGAGAGAGAGAGAGAGAGAGAAAAAGAGAGAGAGAGAGAGAGCAAGAGAGAGAGAGAGGGGGGGGGGGGGGGGGAGGGGGATGTCAAGAGAGAGAGAGAGACACAGAGAGGGAGACAGAGAGAGAGAAACACACACACACACACACACACACACACACACACACACAGAAAGAGACACACACAGACACCCGGAATGAAACGTCGCAATTAGTTTAAAAACAAAACCGGATTTTCTCGTGTATGTTATTGCCTTCATGGCTCTAAACGACTTCCTTGGGCAAGCAGACGGCAGAGCGAAGCAGAACGAGCGTCTGGAGAGTGATAAGTTGATTACAATGATGTAAAATGTCCCATGACAGATGGTAGTTATGTTGTAAAATCAGGACAGTGAGGGGCATAATGGAATCAAGGAGCAGGTCCAGATCTATCTGGCATCTGAGGGACCAAATTGTCCTCATGTTCCTCTTTATTCCACTTCAGAGCCTGAATTTCCAGCAAGTTCTTTTTATTTATTTTTATCAAGAAACCCAAAGTAGGCAAAAATGAGTCATTAAAAAAAACATTCAAAAAGGTCCCTGTTCTCTACAATAAATCATGTACATTAAAATGCTTCAGTGGGGAATCCAGGAACACTCGTAAGTTTCTCAACTAGACAAGCTAGAACACTGTTACTGTTAGCACTCTAGCTTCATCTAGCTAATGTCAAAACATGGGGTTCTGTAAAAACATTATTCTAGCTTATCTAAGAATGGAAAATCTACATCTTACAATTAGCCTGAATGTCTTTTTTTTTTTAAACAACCTACTAATCTGATCTAATCTGATCCAACGCATTTCATTCCAAATTGTTGTATAGAATTAATTCAGCCACAAGGTTCATGGACATTCTGGCACCCGTTCGAGTCCCAAAACCTTTTCTCTCAATACAACCATGTATGTAGATAAATAATCCTCCAGGGCTTTTTATAATCCCTCATCATCCTCAGTAAAACGCTGAACTGTTGCCGTTTGGGTGTCAGACAGTAAAATGGTGTTTATGATATTTTAATAGGCTGTAATCACATTATCTTCTCCGAGTCTCAGAATTAAACGGGGAAGACCATCTGTTCTTAGACAAACAAACATGGCCGGGTTTAGTGATGTGTGGATCCTTCAAGGGATGTGACCTTTTGATCGTCTGGCCATCATCATTAACAGCAGTTGTGTCTGAGACGAGAACGTCGATAACGTCGAAGGGTGAAGCCTCCGCTTCATTGAGGATGCGTTTAACGTGCATGACTATCACAGCTCATGAAAATGCAGAAGAAACTCTCAAGGCTGTGTTCTAATCACAGATCATTATCTAAAATAAATAAATAAATCATGTCAGATGAGGATGAGGTTCGCTCTCGAGTCTGGTTCCTCTCAAGGTTTCTTCCTTGTGACGTTTCGGGGAGTTTTTCCTTCACCGCAGACGCCACCGGCTCGTTCATCAGGAACAAACACTCAAAGAACATCTAATTGTAAAGCTTCTTTGAGACAATGTTCATTGTTAAAAGCGCAATACAAATAAACATGAAGTGAGAGTGTGTGTGTGTGTGTGTGTGTGTGTTAACTAAAGGGTATATTTTAGTGTAGACAGAATTTGGCCTTCGCCTCTTCCATGTTCCAGCATGGCAATGCCCCCTGTGCACAACGTCGGTTCCATGAAGATGAAGTGGAAGATCTCCAGCTATTGAGCTCCACAAGCACAATCCAAAGAAAGAAGCACATTCCAATCTTATACTCAGGAGTCCACAAACGTTTGGCCATAAAGTGTATATAAACTGTACGTTTTAGTGAAAAAGCATTTCACTGATGTTTATTATCCACAAAGCAAACTCTCTATAATACTGCCCTCGAGACCCGGCGTTTTAGATCAAAGCAAACATCAAACAGCAGGACTATATTTTATGCTCTGTTGCAATACACTCCTCAGTGGTTCCTGCTTTTCTTCTGAAACACACTCACTGCATTACAGCGTTCTGCGTCAGAGTGGCACCAGAGCGTTGGACTTGTTCAAACAGCCTCTTGTATGAATAACGAGTTAAACGTTCTGGATCAGTCCTCAGCACAAAAGGGTGTAAAAAAATAATGGGTTGCTTCGTGTTTGAGACAGAGGCGTTTCTCATCCATCCGGTCGATTAAATGGGGCTGATGGGTCATCAGCTGCCGTCCGTGTCGACGCACACGTGTAGCGACACCCCCCCCAAACCACGAGACCCCCCACCCCCCCACACGTTCTGTACATTAGTGGAAATGGGAATGCTATTGGACTGACAGGATATTACACACACACACACACACACACACACACACACACACACACACACAGATTATATCTCTTTTCTCAGTGGTCCATTTTCATTAATGGACAGGGGATACAGTTTTAAAAATAATCTCACAAAAAAAGCCTATTTTTCATGATACATAATACGCGTGGACGCTGAGGGAATATACACAATAAACTATTTCCAAAAACGTACAAAAATAAATCATAATATAACAAAACCTCACTGTTGATCTTTTATATATAATTATAATCTTTTATATACACTATAATGCCAAAGGTTTGAGGCCTGGGGTGCAGTCAGCATTCACATTCATCCCAAAGGTGTTCAGTAGGGATGAGATCAGAGCTCTGGTGCAGACCATTCAAGATCTTTTTAAACCATGTGAAGCAGATCTTCATGGAGCTCACTTTGTGCACACGTCCTGTACAATTGTATTTCTCCAGATTTGTGGTAACAGTTTAGAGAAGAAGCACATACGGCAGGAAAGACCAGGCGTCCCAATACTTATGTTTATCGTGAAAATGTCAAAACAGGAAAATTGATATTTTTCACTACTTGATTTGCTTCTAAATCTTTATTATAATTATATACGAATAAATAATGAATATATAATTATTGTATAATTAATTCGGCATTCTTTTGAATTATTCATTTGTTTCTTTTTGTAATAATAAATATTTCAGATCGCTGATTCGGATTCATTTCCTCCCTCCTTCCTGTAATGCAGGTTCCTTATCATTTCTAAAGCAAAACCTTATGCACATTGACTTCTAGCTGCTAAAACGCAAAACAGGAACAAACCTATTTCACAGACACTCCATGATATAAAATATAACTATAAATGGATAAAAAGTTTTGCTCTTTAATATGTACACTATAATCAGCATGGGCAAACTGCTGTGTTGTGAGATGAAGAAAACACTGAGACAAACAGACACAATGGCAGCAGGAATAACGCTACTGAATATTTTCCTATAGCAGCAACCCCNNNNCTTCCCCTCCCCCCCCCCCCCCCCCCCCCCCCCCACGCTGTGTTTTATTCCTCACACAATGACCACCTCCGCACTCTTTCACCAGCTTTCTGATACCTCCTGAGTCTCTGCAGGACATCTGGACCAGAAGCGCTGAATCGTTTCTTCTATCGCACCCCAACAAAAGCGAACGCAGATATTCAGCGATCGATACCGCTGAAGAAACTAAACACGCCCACGCCAAGAGCTCGAGCATGAGGCCTGTGGAAATCTCGCTTTCATTACATCGAATTTTAGAGAAAAGATTCTTACAGAATTTATTTTTTCTGGATTGTATTTGTCCTTCAGCTATATTTGGTCCTTCATTGACCTCACATCGTCCTCGTCCATCTTCTTGCCTGCGTTCACGGTTTAATGTAATGATTTTCCAGAAGAGCAGATGGCAACCTCAGATTAACTCAGAGATTTAGAAAATCAACTTGTTTTATGATGATTTGTTGGGTTTGTGAGAGTGTACAGGGAAGTGAACACAATTTCCACCTGAGCATTCTGAGATGCTTTTCCGCTCACCCTGGCTGTTGAGTGTGATTATAGGAGTGATCAGAACCTTCATGTTACTCACTCCAACTAGTTTGTCCTTCTCCAGTGAACTCTCATAGAAAAGACATTATTCCTCCTGCGTGATCAGACGGTTTTTAGTTTTTCACACACTCATTTGTACAAATCCAACAAGAACCACAAATTCTGAAACACTCAAAACTGGAACTAACAACCAGGTCACACCGAAAGAAATCACAATTCACCTTCCGAGTATTAATATGATTATAAATCTCTGGAGCCTGAGGACTTTTTACTATTAAAACAAGAACCTGATAGAATAAACTTTAACTGGAAGCTGTGGTTTGCCACTGACTGCTGGACCAATCGGAATGAAGAGTTTAATGAATGAATGGGAAAGTGGTCGCTCAGTGGGTAAGGCATTGCAGTCTGGACCAGAAGTTCATAAGTTTAAATCCCAGTGCTTAATTATAAGTGGCTCTGGATGTGAAACACAAAGAACCGTAGATGTGCACATCTGTAAAACTCTCACCTGGCTGACCGACGCTATTGAGTCGAGTCATTAGATGGCGAGCGTTTGGGAGCAGTAAGTGCACGTCAGAGAGCACGGTGTCGCAGTGGAAGGTGACCTGGTCCATGGTTCCAGCTTTGTGTCCTTCTGGAGGCTGATAATGAGAAGAAAGCAAAAAAAAGTAAAACACTCGTTTACTGAGAT
Organism: Silurus asotus; assembly: GCA_024362625.1. Lineage (NCBI taxonomy): Eukaryota > Metazoa > Chordata > Actinopteri > Siluriformes > Siluridae > Silurus > Silurus asotus. Next base: position 1,398,601 of record MU551605.1, read on the forward strand.
GATAAACGTGTTTTCAACAGAAACAAATAATGTAAAAAGTAGTTTTAACAAAAAGAACTACTAAAAAAAAAAAAAATTAATAAATGAATAAACCACAAATATGCATGTTCCTGAAATAGAGAACTAATAAAAAAAATTATAATATGCCATATAGAGATAAACAGGGAACTCGAAAAAAAGATAAAACAATACACAGGACATGTTAATATATATTGTCTGTTGTACATTTCCAACAGACAATGTATATAATAATGTATAATGAGATTTATATCTCTCTGATCATGTGGCAAAGCAACTCAAAGTTAATATCAATCACCATATACATTGATTTCTGTGAATAAATTAGCATACATTAGCATAAAAAAAACACGAGTCACTTTAACGTAAACACTTTAATAATCACCCATATCGGGTACAATACTATTATATCCTCCTCATGGACACTAAGTGCACTTGAAAGCCCGGACACTTCATGATGACACTCCCTACATAGTGCACACTTATACACACTCAGGTGGAATTTAGGCTTCAACACCAAAACACACCTGCTGTAATAAGTCAAAGAAAAACCGCTACCCAGACACCGTATGAGGTTTATTTTAGGTTTCTAGCTACAAAACGAGTTGGATAAATAACTCATTATGAAGTTCTGCGTTCCTTCAGTACCTTAACATGACCTGCGTCGAGATTAAAAACAGAGCTAAAAACTAGCAGGGCTGCGGACACGTGTGCTACAGCAGGAAATGGCCGTGTAAGCACCGAATATCTTCATAATGGTTCCGCTTGAAATTTTCACTATTCACAATTAAAAATAAATGTATTAATATTTAATATAAACTGTTATTTGTCATTGTCTCAAAACACATTGCAAAATACACGAGTTTTTACTACACAGACAGGAAGTAAGAACACAGTAGAAAAAAGAGGAATATTAATGAACAGAAAAAGTAAGAAAAAAAGAGGAAGAATAAAGTAGTGAGAAGAAGCAGTAGTAGTAGTAGTAGTGTGTGTGTGTGTGTGTGTGTGTAACAGTGTGATAGTAGTGTGTGTGTGTAACAGTGTAATAGTAATAGTACTTCACCTGATCACTCAACATCAGCTCCATCAGCAGGAAAGCCCAGCAGCATCTCTACTTCCTGAGAAGGCTGAGGAAAACCCATCTTCCTCCCTCAATTCTGACCAAGTTCTACAGGAGGACCATTGAGAGCTTCCTGAGCAGCTGCATCACTGCCTGGTTTGTTAACTGCAGCGGAACCCAAGACCCTACAGAAGATAGTGAGAACGACTGAGAAGATCATCAGAGTCTCTCTCCCCTTTATCACACTGTTGTGTGATAGAGCTCCGTGTTCTGTGATGGAGCTCTGTGTTGTGTGATGGAGCTCTGTGTTGTGTGATGGAGTTCTGTGTTGTATGATGGAGCTCTGTGTTGTATGATGAAGCTCTGTGTTGTGTGATGGAGTTCTGTGTTGTATGATGGAGTTCTGTGTTGTATGATGGAGCTCTGTGTTGTGTGATGGAGCTCTGTGTTGTGTGATGGAGCTCTGTGTTGTGTGATAGAGTTCTGTGTTGTATGATGGAGCTCTGTGTTGTGTGATGGAGCTCTGTGTTGTGTGATAGAGCTCTGTGTTGTGTGATGGAGCTCTGTGTTGTGTGATGGAGCTCTGTGTTGTGTGATGGAGCTCTGTGTTGTGTGATGGAGCTCTGTGTTGTGTGATGGAGTTCTGTGTTGTGTGATGGAGCTCTGTGTTGTTTAAATTGAGAGCTTCCTGAGCAGCTGCATCACTGCCTGGTTTGTGAACTGCAGCGGAACCCAAGACCCTACAGAAGATAGTGAGAACGACTGAGAAGATCATCAGAGTCTCTCTCCCCTTTATCACACTGTTGTGTGATAGAGCTCTGTGTTGTGTGATGGAGCTCTGTGTTGTGTGATGGAGCTCTGTGTTGTGTGATGGAGCTCTGTGTTGTGTGATGTTCTGTGTTGTGTGATGGAGCTCTGTGTTGTGTGATGTTCTGTGTTGTGTGATGGAGCTCTGTGTTGTATGATGGAGTTCTGTGTTGTGTGATGGAGCTCTGTGTTGTGTGATGGAGCTCTGTGTTGTGTGATGGAGCTCTGTGTTGTGTGATGGAGCTCTGTGTTGTGTGATGGAGCTCTGTGTTGTGTGATGGAGCTCTGTGTTGTGTGATGGAGCTCTGTGTTGTGTGATGGAGCTCTGTGTTGTGTGATGGAGCTCTGTGTTGTGTGATGGAGCTCTGTGTTGTGTGATGGAGCTCTGTGTTGTGTGATGGAGCTCTGTGTTGTGTGATGGAGCTCTGTGTTGTGTGATGGAGCTCTGTGTTGTGTGATGGAGCTCTGTGTTGTGTGATGGAGCTCTGTGTTGTGTGATGGAGCTCTGTGTTGTGTGATGGAGCTCTGTGTTGTGTGATGGAGCTCTGTGTTGTGTGATGGAGCTCTGTGTTGTGTGATGGAGCTCTGTGTTGTGTGATGGAGCTCTGTGTTGTGTGATGGAGCTCTGTGTTGTGTGATGGAGCTCTGTGTTGTGTGATGGAGCTCTGTGTTGTGTGATGGAGCTCTGTGTTGTGTGATGGAGCTCTGTGTTGTGTGATGGAGCTCTGTGTTGTGTGATGGAGCTCTGTGTTGTGTGATGGAGCTCTGTGTTGTGTGATGGAGCTCTGTGTTGTGTGATGGAGCTCTGTGTTGTGTGATGGAGCTCTGTGTTGTGTGATGGAGCTCTGTGTTGTGTGATGGAGCTCTGTGTTGTGTGATGGAGCTCTGTGTTGTGTGATGGAGCTCTGTGTTGTGTGATGGAGCTCTGTGTTGTGTGATGGAGCTCTGTGTTGTGTGATGGAGCTCTGTGTTGTGTGATGGATTATTATTGCTGTTATTATTAATATTATTATTATTATACAATAAAGCTGAATATCTATCTATCTATCTATCTATCTATCTATCTATCTATCTATCTATCTATCTATCTATCTATCTATCTTTAAATCTATACATTTGTTTGTTTTTGCAGTTCAGCATCAGTGCCAGACCTTCATAAACCCTTTTGGAAATGAAGGAAACTTCACAGATTCTCAGAGGCATATATTAAGTAAGTAATTTTTAATCTAAAATTGATATCTAATCTATAAATCTAATATATATATATATATAAACACAGTCAGACAGAAGTGAAGCTGGCAGCATGTAGATGCATATCAGTGTTTCATATCAGTGGAAAGTAATAATGGAGGAACTGTTACAAAATATTGCACACTAATAAAAAAAAACAAAATCCCGTTGCCACGGCACCGATCTAATGATCCTTTGGCGATAATCAGAAACCTGAGATGAAAATGTGCTCCTCTTTGTGCTTGGTGTGGAGATGATCCAGGCTTTTTCTTTGTTTGTTTAATACTTGATAATTAAATTTGGTGAAGGAGGATATTTTTCTACAGGATAAAAAACAGAAATTGATCCTTCTTTCATATTATGCTGTAATAATGTCCTGTACTTCCAGCGTCGCTTTTAGGAGTTACTGAGTCCAGAAATAATCTCATTTCGAACACGTGTGTGTTTATTGGAAAATAATTGACTTTGGTGGGTCAGGTCACGTCACACCGCTTTGATGGTCATTGATTATCTCTCCTCAAGTGTTTTCCTCCAGATAATGAGGAACATCTCAGCCCATGGCGAATGCTGAGTCTGTAACAAGGTTTTGGGAATAAATGAAGATCTGAATGTCGTGTAATTCTCACAGTGAGCTGGTGAGCAGACACCAGTTTAGCATGTGGTATCTAGCAGGACACAGGAAAAACAGGAAACAGTAGTGTATATTGTCTTTTACAGTAAACAGAGCATCAGGGTCCAGGGTTTTCTCCAGAGCTGGTGTTTCAGTCTTCATGTCTCTTCTGGTCTCCTAAAAATACACAGTGAGTGGTTCAGGAAACAATCAGCCTTGGATTTGACTAAAATCTCGACCCACTCACCTTCTTTTTTTACTCCAATCACCTCATGACCTCAGTCTCCAACATACAAAGCTAGCAGAGAACTGAAGCCTACTTTAGTTTGGGTAAATAGCGCAGGCAAACACTCCACTGTGTGGAGATGAACAGCAACGGAGTTCTTGAGTGAATCAGAGATCCTAGAGATTCAGCTGCGCCACTCAAGGTTCAAGTGTGGGACCTGGGAGAACCTGAAGGACGTTGCAGATCTTTGTAGCAGGAAATATACACTCTTTATGATCCGAACCTGTTTCCAAGGAAAAAGACGGTGCATAAAAAGTATTAAATGTAAGGAAACGCTACATTGAGTTAAAACGTTTCATTACAATTAAATTATAATTTTTAGAAGGTGTGTGATGTAATAATGTACTAGTAGTTTATAATAATCTTCTTATTCAAATTAAATTGTGAATAGTAATGTAACAACATCAGCTTGTCACAGTAAACTATTTTTACAAGCGTATATGCAAATATATTCATATATGCAAATATGCTGAATTTGAGTTTTACCTAAAAAAAATTCAAATTTAACATATTTGCATCAAATATTCGAGGTCGATTTAAAACCTTTCTGCAGTATTGTGCAATATTATAAATCGAACACAACAAAAATAGAACAAAAATCTAAAAACATAGAAGAAAAATAGCTACTCTTCTTAACACTACGTGACCCACGTCTTCGCTTCCACAATCCTGCGTCCACATTTCCTCTCTCGCTCTTATTCCACGTGATGGATCAATCGGTCAAGAGGATCTTCAGAGAGGTGAAATGTTGTGCAGTGTGTAAATCTCTGTGAGCGGAACCACTAACTATAAGTGATAGGAGTGTGAGCAGGTCAGTCATTCTGAGATTGTGAAGACCATGTAATGTGCAGGAGTCACTCAGGGATGCAGCACAAAGTCTCCACCCTGAAGCTGAACCTCCACGTGGTTTCCTCCTGCAGCTTTCCTGCAAGTTTTGTCGCATCCATACGGCATTAGAGCCTCGCTTCTGGAAGTCTACATAACATGCAAACACTTATTGAATAATGAGTCTGATCTTTTTCACAGAATTTCAGACTTCTATTATAAGTGAGTTTGTGAGTTTCTCTGTGACGGAAAGTGGAATTGTAACACACACTTTTGGATGCCAATCAAGCTGAAAAAACGCGGCATATCGCTTTAAGTGCACTTAAACACCTCACACGTTTTAATTTATAATTAACCAGTAATTTGTAGAAAAATTTCATTTCCTTCCGAGCAACTTAAAAGCCTCTAAAAAAATCCAGAAGCAGAAACATTTCATTACACGCGTATTAACAAAAACGTGACGCTTCTTGACGCCATAAGCGATGAGGGGATCAGGCCAAGGCTCTGTGCGGTGTACATTCAGAGTAATGCCATGTTCCATCCATGTGGACATAAAGCACGTAAACACACACATCAGTGACTCACGTGCATCACAGACCACAGGGTTAACCCTTTAAACACCTTCACTCCATTTACACACTTTACTGAATAATTAATGAATAATCTTTAGTAATTTTGTAAGGAATTATACAATCTATGACGTGCTGTTACAATAAATTCACTACTACTAATAATAATAATAAACAGCTTGTAACATTCAGGTGAAACTACAAAACAGAAACAGATAACAGACAAGAATTCTGGTGTTTGAACTCATTCCAGACGAACACACTGTAATACCTGAAGTGTGCAGTAAAACCCTGTTGGATGAGCATAATTCCTTCATGAATATTGCTGGTATGTTTGAACTGATTCTCCGCATAAGAGTTAATGTAAAAGTGATTTCATCTGTTTTAGAACCTCATTCGATCGCTTATTTCTGCACTTAAAAAGTGCAAACAAATAACAAACAAATACGCTGCAAATTACCGTACGCTAAACATAATTTAACACTGACCTGTGTGGTAGTGGTTGATTGAGAGGGTGAGACGCACACCACGCTCATAACCTTCTTGGTTTCCATGGTAATTCTATTTACTTTCTTTTTCCCAGCACCATCACTGATTTTCCTGGGAGACATTTTTTAAAGATTCCTAGTGAAATAAAAATAGAACACGTTTTTGCTTCACTGAACAACGAGAGCGACCGAGCGATACGTCATCAACTAAGCGACTGATGCTACACTCGTGCCTTCGAAAAATTTGATCGCAAAATAGGGTCAAATTTTGCCAGTAAGGTCGCGTGTATCTACGTTTGCTCGTACTATTAGTTGCTCGTACAATAGGGTTTTACTGTATATGCTTTTTGAGCATTCCAGTCCACGTTTAGTCTCCATTTGCTCTTATCTGCACTCTTCTGGGAAGATGTTCCACTAGATTTTATGAAGATTTGTGGAAATTCATTCAGTCACAAGGTTGTTAGTAAAGTCAGGATCTTCCACTCCATCCTTTGTAAAGTAGATCACCTGGAACAGGTTCTGGGCTCCTAGTTGAAGTAAAGGGAAAACGTTATGCCACTACATTTAAAGACGTCCAGCACGTTTGTGGAAGAACCGCAGATGGCTGGAAAAGTCTGGCGTCCCATTTTGTATTTTGGCCGATGTTTTGGAACACCTGCATTAGATGCTTCTACAAATAATCCCAGGATCTTCATCTCCACACAGCGAATCTGGTGGTTGCATAAGAGCTTGATTGAGGGTTACATCAGACTGCCGCCCACCCGACATGCACAGGACTCAAGCTTCATCTATTAAAAAGCACCTCTAAACATGATAAACGTCTTCTTCCTTAGATCCCTCGCACACCAGATTCTCTCCGTAACAGACCCCCAAACAGCCGCTATCCTCAACACGTTCCTATCTTTCTTTCACTAAAAAGCCTGCTGAGCTCATCCAGTATTAATGTGTTCAATCAATTCCAGCCCATTGCAACACCTCGTCTGACCTCACGCAGTTCGGAGACGATCGCTGGAACGGCTTTTTATTCCGAACAACCGAGCAATCAAACTGCAGCTCTGCATCACCACTGCTGTTCTGCTGTTCACGACTTTTCATTTGTTACTGATCGCTCTTTTTTTATTCACGCCAACACGTCGACAAACAAGTGAACACACACACACACACACACACACACACACACACACACACACACACACACACACACACACACACACAGAGCTCTTAACATGTACAATCCTCACTCTAATTCTGCATCTTTCTCTCAGCTTCACTGTAATATATTACTGAATGATTCTACACTAATAAGGGAAAACTGTACATTAAATTGTAGGGGAAATGGTGCACCTACAGGGAACAACCCTTTATTTAGCATTTGAGGAAACAGAAGTTTTGATATTTTGTCGATCAAATTATAATATCCCTTGTCTCCTTCCCGCAGATGATAATAGGGAGTTTAATTCTGATTCTTATTTCAGATTTATTTGCTTTCACTGCCACCGACGCCTGCCTGCCCCCGGCATGTTTGTTTTGTTCGGCAAACGACGAAAAAGTCAAATTACATTTCCAAACAATGCACACAGCACTTGCTGAGAAGTTCCCAGCTGGAGATGAACGGAATAGAACAATTTCAGAACTGCTGCAGAAAGTGGAGGAGAGCAAAATTGAACTTGTTACAGTCCTTAAACTCAACAACTCTTGGCAGATTTACGGGAGATAATAAAGCGTGGAAACGTTCACAGAGGGAGAATATATGAAAGAACCCTTCATTGAAATATCGGAGCATCTATTCCGCGATGCCGCGCTCCCATTACCAGGAAACACACACACGACTTTCCAGGGACAAAAAGATATAAATTGCTAACATCCGAATACAACAGAAAACACATTAGTGCCAACTAGTGGTGCAACCAGGCAACTACCGTACATCTACATAAATATAACAAATTGTGATGTTCATTTTAAGGCGTCTGTTATTCAGCAGCCGTTTTTAATTAGAGCGCGAGTTGTTTTTATTTGACCGCGTGGAATTTATGCCTGCGCTGAGAATTTACAGATTTTAGGATCGAGTGAATAAGTGAGAATGAGTTTAAACGTTTTCTTCTTTAACAGGACTGATGCAGACTGATTCACATTTATTTACAATTCCCACAAAGAGGCTTTAAACATGATGATAATTGACTGGAGCGTCTTCTTCGGGTTCCCCTGGACACATGACTCGATCTCGATCCTGCACCAGTGTATAGAATAAAATAGAAATTCCTGCTTCACATAAACTGGAGGTCAAAGCACAAGGTCATAGTACACCGCCCCTGATGCACAGACCCTTCACCACTGAGCTACCGGTGTGTCCTGATTCTCATTAATAATTTATACAGGTTACAATTAACAATACGATCTTTGACACTATCCTCTGTTTCTTTCACCAAAAAGCAGAAATGCCAGCCGAGCTCAGCCCGTATTTATGCGTCCAATCAGTTCTACTTGCTTGTAACGGCTCGTCTGTACTGAGACAGTGGTATTAAACATTAGCCGGAATTTCTTTTCCTTCCGAAAAAGATCGCAATCAAAAATCAGCTCTGCATCACGGCCGCTGTTCTGCAGATTTTAAATGTCATATTGATTGCCCTTTTTTCTTCTTCCTCCTGTCGCTTAGTTTCGTTCTTATAGAAGAATTTCTCCTTTTGAGGTTTTCTTCTTTTTCATCTCGCACATCAAACGACTGGAAATTAAACAAACCGCCGGTCCACACAGGACACACACTTCATCCGCAGGCTGGAACGTGAGGAGCGGTGCAGAGAATCTCGAGCCTACTTTAAAATAAAAGTTTAGCTTTTGATCAGCGTCTACAATAAGCAGTGGGTCTGGCTTTAATCATGATGCTTTTTAGCAGGGAACCTGAGGAAAGGTCTACGCAGAGGGCAGGAGCAACAACAGATCTAAGTCACTAGGACATAAATCTCACATGGGATTCAAATGACTCTAGAGAAGAAATGAATCAAATATTTAAAGGCGGAAGAAAGAAATATTTGGGGTTTGATTAAAAAAACAAAACAAAAAAAAAATATTGATGATCTAAATTAGTGGTCTTCAACCACCAGGTCAACACCAGGAGTTTGTGAGGACGTTCTGGGAAAAATGTCTATAGATATGACACTTGTGTGTTTCGCCTTTAAGTCAATCACAATTCAAAGAAAACGTGGCTACAGATTTACTTCTGACACTGGAGACTCCTTTCATAAATGATAAAAAAGATCTCCTTATATAAACAGCATCATAATAAAAGCACTTTTTCTGATCTGTTGATGTTGTTGAGTCGATAAAACTGTTACTATAGAAACTCGAATGCGTTTGTATCTATAGCCTATTTGGAACGTTACCTGTTCTGCCTGTTCCTGTGTTATATATTTATGAATTCTTCCTGAGGATACAGAATCCTCAGTTTCACTAATCTGGCTCGTTTCAAAGCCCCCCATAACTAATCCAGTTTGGTTATTATTGCGCCCGCTCTCGGCTCTGGCATCAGTTTAATAGGACATCCAGCAGCGTGATAAAGTGTAGACGGAGAGACGATGAGTCATTCACCGGAGGAATTTACAGAAACGCTGCAATAATATTTCACAGATCTCACAGTGAGGGTAATGTGCACAGGAAATGGGGACACCGTGACATTTATGATCATTATGTTGGGCACCTGCTTGGAATACTGACATATATAATATTCACAGGGTCACTTTATGAGGTCTATTTCTCTTAAAGCCATGGTACACAGGTCAATCTACTGCTGTCAATGTCCCAAGTGTCCCAAGTTCTATTACACACTTTACACACACTTGAGCTGCTGATATGAGCGTTACGAGCTTTATGTATTTGAGAAGATGCATTTCCTTATGACAAAAAGTGTGCTTGTGTGTTATCTCTACTTTGTGTAGTTCTAAATAGACGGCTGAAATGCGTGTGTAAATGAGTGTTTCAGGAAATATATCACCAAACTGCCTCAGACTGCCAGTAACACCAGCCAAAGTGGCATCCATGACTCGTTTTTGCACACGATTCACTATCTGATAGACACTAAATGGGCAAAAGTACTGCATTCACATCCACACGCTCTTGCTGAACATCTCATTCCAGATTGAATCCCCATTCCTGCTATAAGCTCCACTTTTCTGAGAAGATTTCCCACCAGATTTTGGGTTGTGGCTGATGAGATTATTTTTACTTCGTCTACTAGAGCATTAGTGAGATGTGAGTGATTTTGGTGGAGGTGAGGAAGTTCCACGTCATCCCAAAGATGGTCAGTGGAGGTGATGAGAGCTTTGTGAGCTCTGGTTTTTCTACACCAATTTAAACACTCCACATCTTCCTTGTTCGAGAAACGAAAAATTTTAAGTCTAAAGAGTACAAAGATACATTTTTGGGGAAGAACCACACGAAGGCGTGATGGTCAAAGGTCCAGAATCGTGTAAAAATGATCAGCTAGACGAGTGCATTTTAACGGAATTCTCACGGATTGTTCAGCATCATCGTTATGTAGTATAGTATATATAGATATATTGTTTTTCCCAGTGAAGAACGGCTTTGATGGAATACAGAAACTGCAAACTCACACCGAAATGTGTGAAGGAATGGAGTTAAAACTATAATAACGGATTTAATGGCAGCGATCTCCTTACAACTTATCCAGTCTCGTGCATGAGCTGTTATCACATACTCTTAACATTTACCATTGGAATTCACCATTCACCCGTTAGCCTTCTGTTCTTCTCTCAGTGAAAAGGGTTCAGATCCTGTGGTAATCAAGCTACAAATACAGATCTGTTAGCTCGAGGTTTGGCTGGAAAGTTATGCTTTAATCCGACTTCTCTCACACACGGTGCCTCACTCAGTCACGTTATCGAAGCACATAATTGGATGTTCGGGGATCCCTGTTTTAATTAACTCTGCGTTTTTTTGTTACACACGACATCAACGAGGTGAAAAAAAGAAGGATTGGGAAAAAAACCACTATTCGGTTCGGAACACGATATTACCGATAATTAAGTGAATTATGTGCCAATCGACAACTGCGATCATCTCAATCTATACTGTCTCAGTTACTTACTTACTTAGTAAACGTATTACTTATTAAATCAATAGAACACGAGGTGGAGTGTGTTCCTCATCCGGAACGCACAGTCGTGGATTTATAAATGAAAGAATAAGCAGAGTAAATACTACAGAAATGTGGTCACACCGTAAGTGCTTTCATTGGTATGCAGATAATGAATATTAATGAACAAAAGGCTCTCCTAATGAATATTAATGAACAAAAGGCTCTCCTAATGAATATTAAATATTAGCTGGTATTCAGAGTTAAAATGGGCTGTGTTCACGAAATCACTTTTCGATTAAGTAGAGATGAAAACGCTGTCACAGATAAATATTTAACACAGAGTAACTCTTACTCTCCCTAATGATGCAATGCATCACAAAACCATTTCATTTCAGAAAACGTCATTTTCACATACATCCTTCAAAAGTTTCTTTAGTGGCCGCAGTAAGAAAAAAGAACAAGTGATAATGATGAGACAGTTATGAAGAAGAGGAAGGGGAAAAGAAAGAAGACTTTAACAGATAGGACCCGTATCAGCTGGTTTCGTCTTTATGAGCAGATCACATGCTTCAAACCCCTGTGTGTGGAAATGAATAACTGTTTTAGAAAATGATCACCTTCTGGCTAATCCAGAATTCTCCAGCTCTGTGGTGTATCTGTGGTTGTAGGAGTGTGTTGGTTATTAGAAGGCTGCCTAATTACCTAAGCGAAAAGAATACAGTTTATTTTGTGCTAAACACAATGTAGCCCCAGCCGGGTGTTTTTTCAAATTTTAATTCCCCTCCATTTCTATGTGGGATGTGGTAATAGGACAATGCATAATGGAGAGGAGACCGCTGAAAACAAGGTTTCTGCAATTATTCGCATCACCATCAAAGCATTCGGACTTGGGAGAAAGGCTGGAGATGGAGTTAGCATGGTTGGGTTGTAAAAGCTTAACCATTAAATGGGCTGCTTGAGTCACTGTAACCTTCTGCCTCATTATTTATGTATTGTCACTGCTTTGGTAGATTTGAGGGTTTTTAGAAAACACTTTATATAAATATACAGTTCAACAGCAAGCAGAAGATTTAGAGAGGAATAATCAACACACGTGACCTTAATTACACCATTCTTTCGAAGGTTTTGGTCTCATGATCATTTCAATAGAAATCAATCAGTGTGTGAGTCATTAATATCATTCTATTAATATTAGAGTCACATTTCACATGAACTGATTATGTGACAGAAATGATAATAGGAACATTGCATACTTTTGTACTTTTACTCAAGCAATAGTCTAAATGGAGCACATTCACTTGTACTGGAATAATGTTTGATCTTTCGTATCTCTGATTCAACTACATGGTTTGTGCACTTCGTCCACCACTGAAGTTAATTCTTGCCGATCGTATGGACCCTCACATTAGCTACTTGAAGGGATGCATCACGCAACATTAAGAGTAAATTCTCCTCTGTATGAATTGCACAAGACATCTATAAACGTGACGTTCTTCAGACTTTTCTAAATCTCAGACGAGTGAAACATCTCAACTTCATGTTGAATGCAGTTGGAAAAACAGGGATGCATGAAGCAGGGTTTTGATTATCAGTAATCTAGAGTTTTAAGCCCCTAATGAGCTGCATAATTGGGAAGTTCATTTGTTGTGTCATGGTTAAATTCACCCAGGATGATAATTGGAACTGGAATGGTGGCTTTCACAGCACTTCATTTGTTCAATTTGCTCAGCAAGCTGCTGCCGGTTGCCATGTGTGCCTGCTGGCTTCCTGTGAGTGTTTTAGAGGAGGCAGTCTGTGTTCCTGCTTCTTGCTGAAGGACTGGGTTTTAAGGACTCTGTGTATTTCTTCGGGGACACACAAAACTATTTGTTTTAGACTTCATAGGATCATTAGCACATGCTGAGTTTTTGTGATGTGCGTAGGAATTCCATATACATGGTGTTTTAAAGTCGCCCGAATATTTTCCTGTACTAAACACACCTCATTTTACACAAACGTTATAAACCTGCTGTAGACGGGGCGGAACTGCACAAGTTGAGCCTAATCATTATTATGGTCACAAAACCACAACGTGGAAATCAATGAATTACCAAACGCCAATAAACATTGATTCTCTGGCTTTCTCTTATATATATTATTAATTATTTTTTACCCATTTTCCTAATTTAGTTACACCCACAGAGAGTGAATTCAGACATGTCCTTCCACGAGACACAAAAATAATCATTTGCTTCCAATGCTGCATCACTGGGCAGGATAGAAACCTCAGAGGAAAATGCTATTCACCATCTTCTGCTCAAATAACAGGTGTCTCAAAAAATGCCTACAATTGCTCAGCTTTTCTGTGACAAGACAGAGACAGAGGGAGGGAGAAAGAGAGACAGAGAGAGATAAGAAGAAAGAATGCCATTAATCCCAATCAGAAACATGGCTGTGGCATTTCTGAGATTTAAACTCGTCCTTTCAGACCTACAGAATATGTTCACCTCAGGTTTTTCGACTTGTTTTTTATAACACGCAAAATATACAATAATCTCTCCAGATGTGCAAAAACCAGAGGCCTTCACTTAAGTAGAAGTACAGATGCTAATGTTTTAAAGTTCTGACTACACGGTTTTATTTTAGTTAAAGTAAAGAAGTTTGGGTTCTGACATGTGCTTATGTAAGCAGTAGTTATTACTACTACATGTTAAAGTGTCACGCTGAAAACTAAACCTCACCTCATATTAATATCAGGGCTGTCAATCGATTTAAATATTTATTCATGATTAATCACACGATTGTCATGAGTTTGTAAATCAAATGTAAATCATCAGGCTGATACGTAACCCAGGACACCAAACGGAACCTTTGCTAGGTTTCCACAGGGACGGTAAATGAGGTGATACCGGAGAACCTGTACCTCTTCTAACTTTTATTATGTTTAAATCATCAGAGAATATTTTGTTTTGTGGATTGGTTTAATTAAAAGTAGACATTTCGAGCCTTTTTATATATATTTATTATGTCTGTGAGCCAAATAGTCACTGAGATTCAAGTAGTTTTATTTGTCTGTGAAAAGATGGCAGAGAGCGCCCCCTGTCTGTTTTCTTTATTTTTGAAAAAAAGCACAGCGTTTTGTTGTTACACAAATAAAAGTAGACCCTTTACAGAGTCGAATGATGTATTGCTCTAAGAAATTTAAGTTCGTTTCGGTGTTATGAGGAAGTAATGCCACAAAACGCGCCGATGCCTTTGTCGACCCCAGAGGGTTTAATTTCCCATCGTGGCGAATTTTGGTGCTGATTTTAGACTTCGCGCATCAGTAAAACTAATGTTTACTGATTAAACATTATTTTTTGGTGGAGTTTTTATATATATATATATCTGAGTAAAGAAAGGACTTTGAAAATGTTAATTTCGCCTACTTTATATTTATTTATTTACACTTTTAATAAAAATCATCAAACAGTATTTGCGTTAATACTTTATTAACAGGTTAATTTTGACAGCCCTAATTAATATATTAATGCAATATTAATTACAAATGTTGTTTTCTAATGAATGTATCCAGACTGAAAATCTTCCATATAGAATACAAGCAGAGAAAAGATGATGATAAACAGGTGATCAGGAATGTCTCAGTGCTCACTCTCTGACTCCCTCTGTCTCATCCACGTTAACCCCAGACTTCTTACTGCCTTCTGCCTGCTCATTGTGAGCTTCAGATACTAGTCCATGTCTGTGGTGTAGGAGACAGAAAATGATGCACTAGTGGATTGAAAAAGCAGCACAATGACAGAAAACAGGTTGATGTGCTGAAAACTTCCCTCCTCTGGCAAGAAGAATGAAATCAGATGCGACTTCATCTAAACACGCTCATCTTTCCTGATCATTTTGTTCAATATGTTATCTCTTGAGATTTATCACTATACAACTGTAACTCTATTCTCAAGTTTTCTAATGAAATCAACATTCCTTCAAGATAACATCCAATACCGATGGCCAGATGGAGGAAAAGCAATTTTTCTGAAATGTTCTTGACGAGCAACAGCTGCTACTTGCTGCATGTGTGTATTGTGTTAAGAAGAAAGGTCTGTCATTGTGGAAGTGGTTGACATCTTGGTGCATTTTTCTCCTTCAGAGCTGAACATGTCATGCTCTTTCTCCAGTGATCGCTCAGCCTTTGTTTTCCTCTGGTCCTTCATCACTTATAAAATCACCACCAGCTGAGAAAGGGAAACTGTTGCGTTGTAATCACTTACTTTGCCCAATTTACCAGCTGCTGTATGCGTGTTTCCTGCAGAGCAGCACAAAAACAATCCACCAGCTCCTCACTAAATCACCTTCACAGCAAATACACTTGTTGGAAAGCCCAGGTCAGAGTCTAGACCTTTGTTCCAAACGAGATGCTGTGGCATTGGGAGAACAACATACAAAATATATTGATCTTTTGATCTCGAACTCACCACCACACACGTGACCTCGTTTGATGTAGTTGGTTTTGGGCTCATGTTAATAATCAGTTTGAGTCATTAATATCATTCTATTAATAGATCAGTGTGCTGAGAGTCACATTCGACTCGTCTACGTTTATGTGCTTATGTTTGTAGTTTTGTGAATTCTGGTACGTTTAATCGGTTTTGTGTATGAAAAGTATTCTTGTTAAAAAAATACTAATTGAACCCTTATGTATTATTAATAGTAGTATTTTTATGATCGATCTCTTACAGACATGCAGGCGACCTTCATCGTGTTGCTGCCCCTTAGTGTGATTGTGCTCTTTATCGGAGGGATGATGGGAGTCATGAGCATCCTGGCTCGAGCCCATCGTCTTCTTCTTGCCACTGGACTGCTTCTACTCAGCGGCGGTGAGCTTCCTCACACTTACAGCTTCCTAATGATGGCTAGGTCACCTTGACACACACACACACACACACACACACACACACACACACACACACACACACACACACCACTAATCAAAGCCTTTTCGTAGCATGCAGTGCTCAGGTCAAACATCATTGAAACAGGTAACAGATAATGAAACAGGAATCAGTGAATGAATGAAAAATTAAAAATTCATGAATATGTAAATATCATATATCACAGTATTTCTTGTGAATGGTCCTATTTTGGTGATTTATTTCACAGCTTTGTGTAGTTCAACACCATGTTATTTGTGATATCACATACGAATTTACAAGTACTTCATTATTCCAAATCAATATTTCAAAGTAGGAATAACTGAATGAATAAATGCTGGTATTAGCATAAAAATTATCATATTAATAAATGCGTTTATTACTCAGTTTTGAGTTGTAGAATCGTAGGATGATGATCGCTTTGTTGGTATGATTATCTAGGTGTGTTCTCACTAGCTGGGGCTCGCAGATATACTTTATATAGACATACACTATAACACCTGACCTCTGTAGCCATGAGTGAAGTGGTGCTTCCCAAAACCTTCATCACTACTGTAAAGTTGGATGCGGTATAATTACATTTTTCTTTTACTTGAACTACTGGAGCCAAATGTGTTCCAGCATGACAATGCACCTGTGCACAAAGCCAGCTCCATGAAGATCTGCTTTACATGGGTTGGAATGAAAGATCTCCTGCTATAGAACTACTAAACTTAACATCTTTGGGATGAATGTGAACGCTGACTGCACCCCAGACCTTCTCACCTTCTCACCGTCATCACTACCTGGCTTTACTAAAGAGCACAAAACTCCTCAAAATCTGGTGGAACATCTTTCCAGAGGAAGTTATAATTACAAAATAGCAAAAGGAAACATTATTTGGTCAGGTGTCCACAAACCTGTAGCCATACAACGGATTTTGGGGTCTAACAGTGTGCTGATTGGATGTAGGAACATTTTGACATGTATATTGGGTAAATTCTTGTATTCGCTTGAGTAGAATGGTATTTTGGGATGTATTGGGAATTGTCTTTTGGGATGCATTCTGGAATCCATAAATGTTTTCTGCTCGGCTATGGTAGTGTTACACTCGGCTACATAGCAAGATGAATTGATATTTTTTTTACTCCGTCTAGCCCTGATTACATTAACGGGCATCTGCGTGTACATAGCCTACTCTGCAGCTGCCTTCCGAGAGGCCGTGTGCATCTCCGGACGCAAGACTCTGGAAGACATTGACATCTATTTTGGTTGGTCTCTGGCCTTCGCAGCCATTTCCTTCATTAGCGAGCTGATTACGGCCGTCACGTTCCTGCTCACGTCAGCTCGCCTGGGTCAGCTCATGCACCGAGACCAGGACAGGTGCATATCAGAATAAAGTGTCTCTCTGTTTTTTTGAGGGACGCACTGTTTTTGTGTACATCTGTAAAAAAAATATTTTATACGACCGTTTTTTTCTGGAATTTAAGATACAGGTGGAAAAATGGGAGGAAATGTTCAGTGACGGCGAGGAGGAGAGATGCGGGAACAGATGGCTGCAGAGAATAACGATATTATTGTGGTGTAATGTGATCAGTGTCTGCTAAATAAAGTCTCTGTAATGTCACTTTATATAATTTCAGGCTAATTACTGACACAGAAGTATGGTTTTCTCTGGAATGAATGGATTCACTGGTGCCTCCTAGCGTTTCCTGACCAATTCATTAGGATGATGGAAAATAAACAAAACATTTAATACTGAGTGACTTCATGTTTATAAATCCGGCTTGATTTATTTAATTTATTACAATTTAAAGCTGCCAGTTTTCAGGAGGAAACACAGGTGTGACGAAACATCTGTATCATAATATCTGTTAAAAATGTTTGGTCTTTTCTTCAACAATTCTGGGAACATGTTTATAGTTTATACTGTAGTAAAGACCTCCTCACCTGCTCCGGCTCATCCTGTGCTTCTTCACTTCATCAATTACTGTCATTCTGAGAACAAGAGAAAGAAATTCAGTTTGATTGAAGAAGGAATCGTGCTATGAGATTGGAATGGAGCGTTAGAGAGCTAATGTTTGCTAGCTTGATTTTTTTGTACATAGTGTTTATTCAAGACTGTTACTGTTTCCACTCTGTTATTAAAATTGTGTGATTTCTTATCAGTCATTTGATCAGTTTTCTTAAAATGTGAAGTGTATCAAGCGATTTCTTTCTTTTTTATAATATAAAATGATGGACAGTGTTTGTTCTGTGTGTCCCATAATTAGATTATTGCTACATAACACTTTGAATATTCAGAATTCCCGACTCACATGATGTTTATTTAACAGTAAAGGAGTTAAAACAGTATAAGTTCATATACAAGTCTTTTTTCCCTCCTTACAAATCATCATTTATTATTAGACTGATGTCTGAACTTTATCCACTTAAAGCATCACTGCGAACGCAACACTATTTTTCATCTCTTGATGTTTAAAATAAAGGAAGTGAATGAGGTTCTAACAGCAGATCAGTGTTTCTATGATGGGAAAATATTTATATACAGTGAATGTGTTTATAACTGGATATAAACCAGTGTAAAGCGTTTATCCAACATTCTAAAGACACACTGAAGGTAATAGAAGCTGAAACAAGACGTCGAGCAGCTCCTCAAGAAGGTTTCCTTCTGATTACTACAGCAATTAATAACAAGCCGTGCGTCATATTAATGACCGAATCTCTCCCTCACCACTGGTAAATTGTAAATGTGTTTACGGAGTTTTACAGGAAGCCGTGGTTATGGTTATTCTGGGATTGGGGTTTGCGTATCAGAGGTGTCCTTAAATAATCTACATGTATTATATAGAGTTACAGTTTATAATTTAATATCCAGCCTTGTGTTGATCTGAATCTGAGCAGACAGAGCTGTAATTCGAGAAGACACTGATCTGATAGCGCAGTGGATCGGATGCTGGGGGAAGAAGATGGAACAATTGTTTTGTGTAAAAATGCATAATTTTGGCTTTTAACCAGGATTATTTTAGTTCATATATAATAATGTGTTTATGTTTTTACATTTTATTCCGAATTATATTAGTTTAGTTCATTTGTCACACAAATTTATTTATTTTTTTATAAAAATGGGTTTTTATTACTAATAAAATGACTTTTTTAATCACTGGGAAATTGTTCACAAAAGTGTATAAAACAATAAATGTGTTTTTGTGATCACTTGAGCACTTCCTGTGCCATCACATCACATCACATCACATCACATCACATCACATATAACATATACCTCTACCAAACTGATTTACCAAACCGCTCTACCAAACAAATTAAACAAAATTCTTGAACAAACAGCTCTACCAAATGGCTTTAACAAAGTGCTCTATTGAACTGCTCTACCAAACAGCTTTAGCCAAGTGCTCTACCAAACAGAGTTTAAAAAAACAGTGCTCTACTAAACTGCTCTACTAAACAGCTTTAGCCAAGTGCTCTACCAAACAGCTCTACCAAACCTCTTTGACAAAGAGCTCTACAAAACAGCTTTGACAAAATTATTTACCAAACAGCTTTAACAAAGTGCTTTAAGAAAGTGCATTAACAGACATCTTTCTCAAACAGTTGAAGAAGAATGTAAAGGGGTGAAGAATAGTTGGAATATGCTTTAAACAGACTCTGTTACAGAGCTCTATTAAACAAAGTGCCACAGAGAAGAGAATTAGTGAAAGAGTACGAGCTTCATTTAACACTGACACCAGCACAGAGTGAAGAGACTCCACTTAAAACATTTTTATTATCGCATGATGTGTTTCATTCATAATGCTTTAAGGATATAAGAGACATCTATTAGCCAGATATAAAGTTGCTCACACACATAATTCTGTACAGATTCACTACTACCAGATGGTTTGACTCTTTACTCCAGGGTAGGAACATCTCATAATGAAAGACATGAATGCCTACAAAATGCTAAAATAATTTGAAAGAAATAATTATAATAATACAAAAGAATTCTGATAAAATAATAATTTAAATATTGGATTGCAAAGCCACAGTATGGTTTTATGTCATATTATGTATATTGTAATATTTTTTTTTTTTATCATTATACACACAACAAATGTGTGAAAGTAGATCAAATTTGGTTCTAAAATATTATTCCAATCATTACTAAAAATGTTTTAGAATATATTTTCGTTCTATAGTTTTTTTTCAATACCAAACAATATTAAAAGTAATATATAAACAATAAATACCTTCATTATAAATGTAAATATTTGTAGCATTTTATTTTTTTATGTAACGCTTATGTATTGCAGGTTGTTTGTATACAGTTCTGGCGCCATCTTGTGGTTGCATACAATACAGCAACTATAAAGCACATACCCTCCTGAATGTTGTAGTAATTTTACCTGGTGATAAGCAGAGCCAACTCTTTTTCACACATCCGAGTATCAGATCCTGTGACATCAAAATATAAAGATAAAAACGTATATGAGATGTGAAGTGAACAGAAGGATGGATTAGAGGAATGGATCTGTAGTTTAGTGATCAAGTCAGTAAAGAATAAAGTCTTTAGTCTTTCCACCTGATCAGGAGCGCCGAGTTCACACTGCGGATTCTGAGACTTTAAGAGAGAGGAGAAACAGAGAGATTGACAAAGGAATGAAGGACTGTTTATCTCTGCTATAATGTGATTAAGAAAATGGGTTGTGTAATTATATATGAGAAACCAATATTACATGTAACTATAAATGCACAAAAAATACAATGCGTCATGTTAAAATGTAACTGTTGTCTGATTGCTGTGGTATAAACTGGAATAAAATGGTGGGCTAGGAGACCATGACAATGCCCATGTGCAGAAAGCCAGCTCCATTGAGATACGCTTTTCATGGATTGGAGAGGAAGATCTTCTGCTATACCGCTCTAATGGGAGCACTGACTCCTGACCTCACCTACATCACTACCTGACTTTAATAACACCCTTGTAGCTGAGTAGATTTTCCACAAAATCTAGTGGAACATCTTCCCAGGACACTATAAGGGGTATAAACAACGATACGCTACTTCATCACACCAGTCCTTCCTGAAATGTTTTCCTTACAGCTCTTCTCTCACACCGTAGCAGTTAGCACTAAAACATTCGTCGATGCAATTAAATGATTTATCAACATTCACTGAAATTGGAATGAGTACAATAAATGGGTGTATATAAACAGGATGAATGAGATGAAGAAGAGAACTCATGCTAATACTGAGCTAAACAGCTAGCATCTTTTTTAAAACCGGTTCAAATTTGGCGCTAAAAAATGGCGTCCCTTAAAGTGATACACACCCAATTTCTCCACGTGGAAATAAACACTACTTTTGGATGTGAGGATCGTCAGCATTTTGGACCAATTTAGCAAATGAGAAGAAATGAGAAGAATCTGCTGTTCCTGAAGCACACGGACAAAGAACTCCTTTATTCATTCCACAAAACACAGACACTCTGAGGAAAGATCAGTAACAGAAACATCTACTACACAAGTAATACACAACTCTTGCACAATAACCAGGTCTGAAGTTATTTATATATAGTTTTAGGCAGATGTGGTTAATGCTGTAAACGGAGAATACTTTCATTAATGTAAGTGTTAATAGATTTTCTATCAAACTAATCACAGAAACATCTCAAAGTCCATTAGGATGGATTTGGACTTAACATAAACAGTTTGCTACAGTGGCTTAAAGCTGATGATGTAAGATAAACAAGATAAGATAAAACTTTATTCGTCCCACAGTGAGGACATTTCTAAATTTCTTAAATGTAGGTATAATAAATGGACCCAGATGATGATGGTTCCTTTGATGAGTCTGGTTCTTCTCAAGGTTTCTTCCTGAGAGAGAAACCCTGAGATTCTGCTTCTTTCTTTCCTTTAGTTTGTTTCATTAACAGGTTTTTTTTTTTAGGAACATAAACTCATAGAGACAAAGTGAAGTGTGTACGTCACAAAGTCACTATTAATGGGTTACTATAGAGCCAATGACAAACTTCTGACCAATCAGTGTTGAGAATTCCACAGCAATTGAGGCATAATTAACAGAATAGGAATAATTTTAAATGCATTACATAGACATTAAAAATACAAAAATAAAACAAAAAGTGAAAGGTTATGCTCCTTATTCCCAGCACACGCTCATTCATAAACATGCATGCATTTAAAAACGTTTAGGAAATATACAATGCTACAGAAGCAGAACACACAGCAGATGGTTGCGGTAATGCTGCTGCTGCTTCGAGCTGCTGTGAGAGATGAGAATATTTAAGAGATTTATGGAAAAGCATTCCAGTGATGCTCTGGAAAGGCATCGACTACATCAAGCAGTTTGCAAATAAGCGCAGTTGCTTCACTCCTCGTAAATCCTGCACATAATTACACAGTCTGCAGAAAGAAGAAGTGAACGGCTGTGACTGATCCAGAAAAATCCACTCATGCTGCAGACAAGGTGGAGCTGATTAAATATTAAAGAGGAGAACAGGGGATGAAGTGATGGCAGACTGTAAGAGATTCTGTATATCCACATATAAGAAGCAAAAAAACCAGTTCTGATTGCTAATTTAACATAATAATAATATTCCCCGAACATTGTAATGTTGCAGAAATGTGATTCCACTTTTCTGTATTTCCCCTCATTCTTCATCAACACATTTTGAGATGATCAGGATACTCGCGTCTGAAGCAGGTCGTCTGTAACACATGCAAATTCGATTTTGAAGTGAACACACAGGAAAGAAAATCAGATCTGAGCAATGCTGTAACTAAGTGACACCAAAGTTTCTCGTCTTCCTCTATTTGTAATCGCTGAAAGGACATCGGCTTATAAGGGTCTTATTTTCTCCCTTTGCAATTTTTTATTGTATTTTTATGCACATAGAAACATAAAAAAAAAGTCCACAAACAATGTATATAACTGCATTTAAAAACAAAACAATTTACTGATGCACATCGAACAATGTCGTTACAGGAGACTACAATCTCTAATAGTTACAATAATAATTTAATTAAAATTTATTCATATCAAAATGCTAATCTTTGTAAAAGAACCACACTACATACAGTACAGACCAAAAGTTTAGACACACCTTCTCTTTCAAAGAGTTTTCTTTATTTTCATGACTATAAAAATTGTAGATTCACATTGAAGGCTTCAAAACTATGAATGAACACATGTGGATTTATAAATGGAATTATATACATAACAAAAAAGTGTGAAACAACTGAAAAATCTCATATTGTAGGTTCTTCAAAGTCGCCACCTTTTGCTTTGATTACTGCTTTGCACACTATTGACATTCTCTTGATGAGCTTCAAGAGGTAGTCACCTGAAATGGTCTTCCAACAGTCTTGAAGGAGTTCCCCGAGAGATGCTTGGCACTTGTTGGCCCTTTTGCCTTCACTCTGCGGTCCAGCTCACCCCTAAACCATCTCGATTGGGTTCAGGTCCGGTGACTGTGGAGGTCAGGTCATCTGGTGCAGCACCCCATCACTCTCCTTCTTGGTCAAATAGCCCTTGATGCCTTCAGTGTGACTCTACAATTTTCATAGTCATGAAAATAAAGAAAACTCTTTGAATGAGAAGGTGTGTCCAAACCTTTGGTCTGTATTGTATATATATATAGGATGTACATGAATTCAAGTCAAGTTTATTTCTATTGCGCTTTTCACAACAGACATTGTCTCAAAGCAGCTTTACAGATATCAACAGTGATGGTGAATGGTGTGTGTTTATCACTGATGAGCAGCCGTGGTGACTGTGACCAGGAAAAACTCCCTTAGATGTTATGAGGAAGAAACCTTGAGAGGAACCAGACTCAAAAGGGAAACCCATCCTCATTTGGGTGACATCAAGAGTTTGATCATAAATCTTTCAACACTACAGAACACTGGAGAGTGAGAACTAACATGAGTACTGGAGTGTGTGATTATAAGTAATGTTCTTTCTACAGTCTAATACAGTCTTTATGGTTATAAAACTAGGAGCTACTGAGCAACTCATAAAATATCTCAACATTTGTGATCATCACAGATTCAACAAGAGCTTCTCCATGCCAGAGCCTTTAATACAGATGAACCCCATTAGTGTGTATGTTCTGTTTAACCAGCAGATGGCAGTAGAGCATCAAGAATACAACACCAAAAAAATACAACTATAAAACTTTTCCTTTTTTTATTTTCGGACTCTAAGATTAACAGAGATCTTAAAATCTACTGCACCTGAATATATCTTTAATAAGAGATTACAATGTTGCGCACATTTATATAATCTGTCGCATAAACCATTTGTGTAAACTTGCTGATCTGCTATTATCAGTGGTTTATGATGATGTCATTCGCTTATAATTTACTAAATCGTGTACGGATGTTATATAATTGTAATACATTTTTTTCTCCTTAGAAAATAATAAATATAAATTCATCACTTCACAGTGAAAAATCCTATGCAGCACACATCTGGACATTATAAATGGTCAGTGGCAGAGAAGTGATCAAAGATCAGCTGTGCTTCAGTGCCTCTTCAGTGACTAAAATACTGTTTGGAATGTGCTCATTCCCTCAATTTACCCAATTTTCTGCTCTGATGAACTCAAAATTGAATGATTTGGTCTTGGAACAAAGTGTAGATTTGTAAAGAAGGCAAAGACTGCTTCAGTACACCGTCCACACCATGAAGCATGAGGGTGGTAGCGTCATGATGATGAACATTAAGGTCCTTTTGCATGCTTCTCTATGCTCATGACTGAGTTTTGGTGGACAGCCTATTTTTTGCAATAATGGGTTTAATGTTGCTTAGGAAGATGTTGAAAGTTTGAGATAAATACAGAATTATAACCAAACCTTTATTACACTTTTCCAGAAGCTACTTTGAAATTTCTGTATTTCTCATTGTAGAGAAAATACTATTTTAAAATAATGACTACAATATTATTTAAAGCAAGAAAAAAAAGTTCTCACGTGAGTAATTTCTGTGCAGGTCTGATGTCTCCGGCGTGTGGATGCGATTCCTCAGGCTCATTTAATTTTGTTATAGCCCACTCTAATGAAATAAACATGGTATCACATTAACGAGAAAACGGCCCGTTTCTTATTGCTTTTTAAAACAGTCAAAAAAAAAAGAGAAAAAGATTTATTGCACAGTATCTTAATATTTTACCGCTTGTATTCGCTCACAATGCTTCCAGCATCTCCTCCATTTCCCAGTAAAACGTGTGGCCCGTCCCACGTCAGCGCCGATGATGTGTGCGGTTTTACTCACTGGAGAAGCTGCAGACACTGAGCTTTTAAATGGACATGTCTGTAATGGAAACTAATGATGGCAGTCATTACAGCACTAGTCATAGCTTTAACAGGAAGTGATCAGTCAGTGTAGACGTGCCCTTTACACTCCGGCCCAATTAGACTTTCCCTTTCACCCGACACTTTCTTACGAACCGTCTCCTGCAAGTTCCTTACGCACAGCCATCAGTTCAGCTTAAGTGATGAGCCGAGAAACTTCTGTGAGATTAAAGCACCCACTCTGGAAAAAAATGTGAAGTCAAACTCAGATTCAAATTTTTTTATACGTGCCAGCTTCATGAAGATCTGCTTTACATGAGTTAGTGTGGAAGATCTCCTGCTATAGAGCTCCAACCCTCTTTGGAATTATTTGGAACGTTGACTTCACCCCAGGCCTCCTCACCTTCTCACTGACACCAGGACCTGACTTTACTGCACCCTTGTGTATGAATGAATCCCACACAAATCTACACAAGCACACTCCAAACTCCATCATCAACTTCAGGTCAGGTGTACAACTGCACATTCATACACGTTACCTCATCAACCAATCACGTCGCAGCAGCACACTGCTTAAAATCACGCATATGCAGGTCAGGAGCTTTCAGGCAATGTTTACGTCATACAGCAGAAAAAAGAAGAAGTATGATCTCTGTGGTGTTAAGCGTGACATGGCTCTGGCGCTGATGTTCTTCTGGGATGTTCGTACAGAACAGTCTCTGGGGTTTAGCTTATATTCAGGATTACGCTTTAAAACTAGAAGTATACCTAAATTCTAAAACTAATATAAATTGGAGTCAGTAGTTCAGCTCAATTCTTACAATGAGCTCAATGTTTGGTAAAAAGCCTATTATTCCACATCGGGTGCTCGGCCTTATTTGTCCAAAAAACACTGAATCTCTGAATGCAACACGTATCTGACATATCGGTTGAGAAAGCTTCAGATTGACTGCAACAAAATTGATTTTTCGGCGATGGATGGCCATGTTCGGTCCCTCGGTCAGACGAAAATGGCGCCTCTGAGTGTGGATTCCACTGGGCCCTCATTACTGCTGAAGGTCGAAACCCAAACAAGGATCTAGAGAACGTGGCGTCGTGTGACTCCTGCTCATTTGCTGAACTGAGGCCTGGATGAGTCATGCAGCGGCTCGGCAAAGGCCATGCAGGAGAAATGATCGTGTGCTCATAGGGAATGTTTATATCACCATAATTGCTTCACTGTAGACCTTTATATTGTTATCACAATATTGTATTAAAAACGAGCAGCTTTGGCTTCGTGGTACACAAACAGGCAATACATCATGCATTTAATCGCTCCCATTACTTTCCAAAAAAAAAACAAAAAAACAACGGTGATACTTATACAGGTGTATGCAAAGACCTTCTTGATTTATGAAGTGAAAACAAAAACCTCTGCAGCAAACTTACAAAAAATTCCTTTATCTCTAGTTGAAAATGCAGCCATTCTTTATATTTGATAAACGTATAAAAAAATATATAAATATTATATATAACGAATATATAAAAAAAAAAGCTGTGTTTATTAAAAAATCAACAAAATATGTCCTACTACGTGCCTCAGACATAAGGTATAAAGTACCAGTAAGGAAAAAGTGTGTAAACGATGTCTTTGGTACTTTATGAGACACATGTATATTAATTGTGTTAATATGCAACACTATGTAAAAGGCACAAACACAAGAAAAAACATGGAAATGAACGCCTAATGGTTTGTTTTAAAGCAGGGAAGGTTGGAGACTTATTACGGAAAATTGAAAGCAACCAACATGGCAACCATTCCATACTTGAACATCATGCAAACCGGTCTGGACTGCGGCTCATTTAAACCGACTTCACTGTACAACAAGCGACTGTAAGTGTTGTTTACAGAGCAAACAGTCGGCTGCAGTGATGTTTATTATAGAATGGCCTGCCCAGTCACCGCACCTAAATCTTCCTGAACTGCTCTGGGACGAACCGGATCGCAAAAAAGAGACATGGCAACGTGTTTTTAATGAATATTTGGTGTTTCAGTATAGTGACTGCACTTTTGATTCATCGCCACATCTTGTTGATTATTTGTTTCTAAAACAGTTTCTAATAACTATAGGCATGTGAATGTTGAGAATGGAAACAACACACTGGTCTGCACCTGCACTAACGTACTGCATACTGAAAAAACTAAACAATATACATGGATTTTAATGAATTTAAACACACTGGTCTGATCTAATCACCATTTACATCCTCCTCAGCATTATATCATTTACCATCTTTTAGACCTTCTGCTCACACTATTTTATTTTTACATAATGAATAAATTACTCTGGATTCAAAACCTTTGGCGAATTGACCTATATATATATATATAGATTCATTTTTTTTTTTTACTCCTTGGCAGTCAGCAGATCAGCAAATGAGCCCTGCTTTCTTTCCTCTCTCGGCTGACGAAATGGTCGCAAAAGCATGAACAGCTCTTGGAAAATTAAACGTTTTTAGAGGTTTAATAAACGCGAGGGCTGGTGGCACGCCTGATTTGTAAGACTGCAGAGCGCTGAAGGGAGGAGGAAGAGGAGAAAAGGAGAGGGGGGCAGCGGCGGCTAGCTGAGGGCGAGGAAAGCAACCATTCACACACCGGCTGCAATTTGCATGATAATCAATCCAGGCCCATTCAGTGACTCAAACAGAGCAAAGAGACCCAAATTACTTCATTTAATACTTGATTTAATTCAGAAACATGTATCATATTATTACTGACAGGAGCTGCGGGGAGCGAGAGCGCCAGGGTGAGGGCGCGTTAAAGGACTGCAGGAGAAAACAGAAAAGACAGCCAAGGAAGCGAATTAAAGAAACTCCTAAGCTCGTCTCCCTGAGGAACCCCATCTTGAGAGAAAAGCACTTTTTTTCCCGCCTCGTATAATGGAATTAATATCCAAATTTAAATTACGCTCCCCGACACGTGACCCGAGATGCGTTAATTATTGATCACCCATTTCTGTGAAGATGAGTTGTAATTACCTAGCATAATGTGACTCCTTCATCACGTTTAAACATTTATATTGCTTATCTTGCCACGTATCCGCTGGCTAAGTTTTTCTAATTACGCCGATCGAGTTGGGAACGGGAGGCAATTCGTCTCGGCCTCAATTAGAACTATCTGCAGTGCGCACAATTTATGAAGTTCCAGCACACCTTGATGAGATGCAGCCTCCATAATAGACCTTTCCAGATTTACATTGGTGAGGAGAAGAAGAACTTCACAAAAACAACTTCTTTCCCCGGATATGATCCTCGTCTGGAATACACACACACATTTTTTGTTTGTTTTGATTTTGTTTTAAATATCATTCTTTCTTTTTCTTTTCTTTTACAATATCTTCCTTTTCCTCATTTTTTCAACTGATCTTTTCTTTTACATTTTTACAATTTTATGTTTTTTTTTGTTTGATTTTCTCCACCTCTATCTTTCTTCTTTTCTTTTCTATTTATTATTCATTTCAGTTCTTGCTTTTTCTCCCCATTCCTTTTCCCTCATTTGTTCTTTAGTTTGTTTGTTCCTTGTCCACATTTTCTAATTTAGATCTTTATTATCTTCCTGCAATTTTTCCCTCTTCCTCCCAAATCCTTTTAGTTTACTCTCTCTAAGCTGCTAGAGGCTCTAGATGCTAGGAGGAGAATGCTCCACTCTTATTTCCATATCTAACCTTAATGCTGAACATCCAGTTTATGTCCCAATGTCTTTTCATGTCTTCTTCTTCATTTATTTTCTGTCCTTTTGTAGTTTAATGTGGAAAATAAACCCCTAGTGTTGGTAAAAAATAAATCCCCTCCTACTCATCACCTGATTGTTTTTTCCATATATAAATATATATATATAAAAGCTCACGCTTTAACCTCAACAATGGCTGGAGCCCCGTTTCATAGCCTTTGTGTGCCGGAAGCCTAGAAGAAGCTGTGCTTTTATCAGATTGCATCCTTCTTTCTCGCCTCTGCATCGCTCTCCCCTCTGGGGGGAAAAAAAACCTGAGGGATGAGTGCATCGCTTCTGGAGGCATCAATTTTACCCAAGCTCCTTGTGCCTTTTAAATGCAATTTAGCTCGGTCAGAATTGAATCAGGGGGAAAAAAAACGTACTCCATCACCGAGAAACACGATCCACACGCTATAGTACTTTATGAGTGAAAAAAAAAAATAAAAGAACAAGAAGTTGAGGAAGAAGAAAAAGAAGAAGAAGGAGAAGGAGAAGAAGGAGCAGGCCAACGACGAGTTCTCCTTATCTTGAGAAACTTTATTGATGGTTACTGTTATGCGGATCATAGAGTGCATGCACATACAATGACAAGGAGAAAAGGCCCGTTTCACAACACCTACTGGAAGCAGAAAAGTATAGCAGAGTTACAGCAGTGGAATACGATAAATCTTCTCGCCCCGGGTGTGTGACCACACACACACACGCACACACACGCGCACACACACACACACACGCACACACACTCACGAGAGGATATTCGCAGCCGGATAAATTTGAGCTGCTGCCCTATTTTAATTATTTATTTATTTCCATTTTTGTCTTTTTTTTTATCTACGTATTTTTTTTTTACGTTTTTAAAAAAAGGAGATATGTGACAAACATCTCTAAGTAGATATACTTGTAAACAACAGGAAGGGAAGTTTTTTTTCTTTGTGTAAGCACAGCCAAGTGGAGCACTTGGGTTTTATCGTGTAGCACTTGAAAAAAAAAAAAAAAATGACATATTGATCCTTAATCGTATTTACATATAGATATCTTTTTTTCACAAATCCTATAGTTGTCAGGTTTTTTTCTGAAGTGTAAAGGCTGCGTCTCTAGAAAAGAACCTTACAAAGGATGTCACGGTACAAATGATCTCCAAAATAATAAAAAGCTAAATAATAATAATAATAATAATAATATTAGCAAAAAAAAAAAAAAAAAACGCATAGAAAACAAAACAAAGGCAGGTCGCATGTGCAAAATATTACAGACAAAAATATCGTAATCGTATATACAATAGTGTTTGCATTACTTGTGTGAACTGTTGATATAATGTTGATATAAATCTGGAGTATGATTCTCGCTTAAAAAAAAGAAGAATGAAAAAAAGAAAAAAAAGAAGAGACACGTTCTTTCGAACTACGCTAAAATCTAAAACATTACGTAGCTGTGTGTTTCATAGAAGAGAACATTTTTCCACTGAACAGCTCATATGTAATACACTTGGTTTATTATTTCTAATATTGTAATTATTATTATTATTAATAATAATCAACATAATTATAATTCACCCCTCCCCCGACTTTCATCCGGTACAAATAATTATTACTTTTGAAAAGAAGAAAAAATAGAAACACCACTACTGTTACTGTACTTTGATCTTTTTTTTGTTTTGTTTCATCTTTTCGATATCAAAATCAAATCGATCGGTATAGTGGAAGTGAAAGAAAAAAAGATAAAAATACAGTAACAGTATATATATTTATATATTTAGCTGTAAACCAGTAAAGGGTCTAAAACTTCAAACGAGATAAAAGACAAAATCAAATACTGACGTTTTGGAGATTCTCTAAGAGCTGCTATGTAAAATTCATGAAAAAAAAATAAAAAAATCAGACAGGAAAAAAAGAGTAAACTTTGGCTTGAAGTAATGACCGGTATCAGACGGAGGAAATAATCAATGCTTTAGTGGTTTTGCTCCTCCCTGTTGTGTCTTGGTGCCACTCAGGGCGGGGCTTGTTTCCCTCCTGCCCCGTCCTGCTGCTGCTTCCGTGGGTGTCTGGGCCGTTTATCCACCATAAAAAAAAAACCCCGAGAGAAAAACAAAAACAAAACAAAAAAAACAACCAACCAACCATACAAACAAACAAACAAAAAAAAAAAAACGAACAACAAAAAGCAGAAACCCAGTACTACTTTAGTCACTTACAAAATATGATCACCCCGAGGGACTAAATATTTATCATACATAATTCATTTACATAAATGATAAAGCCCTAACAATTTTTTGTTTTCCTTTAAACATCATGTTTTTTTGTTTTTTTTCTTTATCTAGCAGCTCTCTAGATCACCACAGAAACCTCTACAGCCAACGATTCTATGTTTTAGAAATTAAAAACCCACAATATTAAAATACACAGCACAAAATATCTTGAGGTATAAGATGAAAAATATCCATTTTTTTCTGTCCTCTCTCCTCCGCAAGAGGTGCTGAAAAATGATGCACGACTGCATTGTATTGCAATACCCAGGCCTCGGAAAAGTGATTCCCTCTGTACCACCCTCGGGAAGAATTCGCGTTGAGTTGAGTTGAGTCGAGTCGAGTTAGGTGTGTGTATTATATTTCCTTTTTTTTTTTTTTTTTTTTTTTTTTTTTTTTTTTTTTTTTTAGTATGGAGCAAAACGGCTGTATCCGCCTCGGTATATACTAGCCTGCAGCGAAGAAAGAACGAGACCAACGTCGTCCGCGTGGCTCCTGGTCTTGGCATCGGTCAGCGGTGCAAAAGCGTTCTGTAAAAAAAAGTAAAATAAAAAAAACGCAGGCGTGCGCACGTTTAACCTCGGCCCCCGTTCGACGTGGAGACGGGAAAATGTTTTCCCCCCTGACGTGTACCTGTACGCAAGACGATCCTCGTGCAGCAAGCAGCACCACACACCCCATGCCAAATGTTTAGCTACATCGAATACAAAGATGAGCTACAAAAAAAAAAACATGAAAGAAGATGGTCATGCACTTCACACATGCATTACTGTCCTGGTGATTAGAGTCATCGCTCCACACAGTGGTATGGAGTTCAATAAAACATTTGCTTGGTGATGGAAATCCCAGGATGCTACAGACTAATTCCGGCTCTGTTGATATCGAGCTCGCTCTTGTTCTCCCTCTCCTCATCTCACCATTCCTTTTTTTTTTTCTTTAGCTCTCACTGCCGCAGCACCACTTAGGTGATGGATTCAATTATCAAAATGACTAATTATTCCATTAAGCCGCGCGCTCGGCTAGGTGATATTCGCAAAATTAGAAATATAATAACTAACACGCACTACACTGCCAAGAAATTAAGACATTCATCACGTTTACCGTGAGGATTAATGTGGCATTTCGGCTGCCGTTAGCACAAAAGACAAATTCAATTAAGTTTAAGCGAGCCGGTGTCAGCTGTACCAAAATCCATGCGATGGAGGGGCGGCGGTGGGGGGGGGGGGACACAAAGACACAAAAAACTAACAAGAAGAAAAAAAAAAAAAAAAAAAAAAAAAAAAACGTACAAAAAAGAGAGATGGGAAAAAGGAAATGGAGACTCACCATGGCACCAACGCTGTATGTGGCTGCTGGAGCAAGTGTGTGGTTGTAGGGGTCGGCAGCATAAACTCGTCCGTAACTGTAAAGACAAAAAGCATGAGAATGTCACATGGGCGAGGGTAGAATACACACACACACACACACACACACACACACACAAGTCATACATATGAACAAACCAAGACGAAGCGTGTACTCATACACAAGCCCACGTGGCGAAGGTGTTAAAGAGTTTGGCAATGATGATCAGATCACAAGAAGGAGGAACCTTAAGCCGTTCTACAGTCATGCTGGAATGCAGGGGAACATCGCTATCCTCAAAACCAAACCAAAACAAGATGTGCCGAGATGGAAAAGAAATAAATATGAATGATGGGGAAAATAAACGCACGTATACAAAATGAATGGGATTTGTTTACTCCGTGTGCGGCGACCCATGCAACATGATCATTTCATAAAGAAAAAAAGAAAAGGAAAAAAACCACAATAAGTGCGTATGCAACAAAGACGAGTGTCTGTCTGTAAATACTGTAGAAAAGTGATCTCAGTTCTTTCAGACAATTGTCTTTGTGGAATCAGGATTTCACTTCCTGTCGCAGCAATCAAAAACACCACACAATACTCATGCTCTGATGAAGAGGAGTGTGTGTGTGTGGTGTGTGTGTGTGTGTGTGTGTGAGTGTGTGTATTATCCTGGGGCTCGGTAAGCAAAACAAGGCGCGTTTATCTGCCCGGGTTAAGGACCAGAGAGAGCCAATCAGGAGGCAGGGACGACCTGCAAATGAAGTCATTTGCATATTCGCATATCGGATTAAGATTAAGAAGTTAATCCAAATGACTGCAGACGTTGTTATTCGTTTTATTCGTGCTCTGTTTACTAATTTACTTGACCCTGTTTACAGAAGATAATTTCAATGAATATAAACCTGAGAGCGAGGCGAGGGGGCCGGAGGTCACACACACACACACACACACACACACACACTAAGCTGAAATGTGCTCTGAGGGCTACAGGCCGGCGGAATTAACCCCGCTTTGGTAATGGAAATGTTGATGAGCTGAGGTTTTAAAAGTTGTATAAATAATATCGCACAAGGGTTCTTCAGAAAGTCAGAGGCTACGGCTAGTGCTTTTATTTCATCAGTTATGGGAAAGATAACAAACTGCATTAATGAGGAGTGAAAAAGTGTATCCATTTGAGATCCATCACAAAATGTTCTATTAAACAATATAATCACTGTTGAATTCTTTTTATATCATTATGTAAAGAATAAAACACTCTTACACTGTACTCTTATTAAGAAAAGGACCAATCCCAAGGTGATGTCACGAAGCACTCACTCGCACTGTCACGAGTTTCATTCCTCTTTTTTCTCTTATACGACACCAATTTAACCAACAATTACAATTTGCACTAATGAATCATTGACAGCACACTTTTTTAAAATCTATTAATAGTTACATTAATTATAGTAGAAGGTCCACGAAACAAGATGGTCCCTTTGATCACTTTCATCAAAGAAGCTACACTATATAGCTAAAAGTTTGTGGACACCTGAGCAGGTTGGTATGTGATTTTTGAACATCCCATTCCACATTTAGTCCTCATTTGCTGTTAGAAAAAAAACTTCACTCTTCTTTCCACAAGATTTTCAGCGCTCACATTCATCCCAAAGGTGTTCGATAGAAAACACATATAAAGTACATCTTCATGGACCTGGCTTTGTGCACAGGACCATTGTCATGATGGTAACAGTTTTGGGTCTGCTCGTTCATATAACATGAAAAATGTACAATTTGGGGAAGAAGCACAAATGGCTAGAAAAGTCAGGTGTCCAAATACGTGTCCATATTGTGCATAAATTTGTCATTAATCAGTAATTTAGAGGTAAAAACCCCACAAAAAAACAAAAAACGTCCTGAAAATGTTGCAAATAATGACGCTGAAACTGGAGACTCCTTCCATAAAACGTCTTACAGAAACCATCGACGATTATACGCTTCCTATCCTACAGTATACTGTTACCATAGAAACAATACAGTATTAAAACACTGATATTAAACTGCGGTTCTGACCAATCAGAATTCAACAGTGCTATGGTGAGGAATACAGGACAACACAGTATCCATTTTAAATAACTGATGAAATAAAACCAGGTTGGACATTGGACAAACGCAATCATATTCATTTTGTGAGATCTTTATCTCATCGCTTTTCCCATGTGACATTTCAGGTTATTTATTGACGCAGGTTAAAGGTCAAACAGGACCAGGAGCGCGTGTTTGCTAATGAACAACGGCGACTGCGGTACGCTCTACGTTATCGACTTCACGCTTCAGGGGAAAATCTGTAGCAGTGGTGTTCTAAACATACTGAGGGTTTTTTTTAGACGCTGTTTAAAATACAATGCTAACCTCGATCCAGAGTGAAGCGGAAACCAGTGTAGCCCAATTCACGCTGGGGTTTTGAGCTTGAACGTTAAACACTGAGCCGTTATGGAAAGCACTTTAGCTCACACCGGGGTTGTAGAATTTTTCTGCATTTGGCTCATGCAGCTATTCGCTCATCCAAATTAGAGAGTGCTATTTCGCAAAAAATGCTGACGTCGTCAGAAATCGCAGCCGCCGTTAGCATATTCATTTCCCCTCGGTTAACAGGAAAGCGGTTGTTGAAGAAGAAAAAAAGAGAAAGAAATCAATGTGTGGATGGATGGAGAGGTCAATTTTCCTTTCAAACCCAATGCCTCGAAAAAAAAAAGAAAAAAAACAAACAACAAAAAAAAAGCCAGTCGCAAAACACACACACACACACACACACACGGATGTGTAACCCTCCTACAGCCAAGTGTGTGAGATGTAACAAACCAAGCGGGTGAGCTTTAACACAACAAACACACCATGACCAACCAACACCACCACCAACACACACACACACACACACACACGGAGAAAAATCAGTAGTAAATCAATCACATAAAGAAAAAAAAATCCCTACACACAAACACACACGCGTTCATTTCCCTCTTAGGAGGGACGCATGCACCGTTGGAAAGCAGTGCCAATTGGAAAGAGGAAAAAAAAGGGGTTGCAATGGCTGCTGGCTGTCCTCATGCAAAATGCTATGGCTACGTCACTCTCTCAAATGAGCATTCAATAAGAAAATAAAAGAAATGAGGGGAAAAAAAAAAAGAAATCAAATCTACTAATCAAGGGGCGGAAACAGGAGAGAGAGAGGCGAGCAATAAAAGCACTCACTGTCGAGGTGCATAAAAAAAGGATATGCCCGCTCCCTCGTGGGTGCATCGAGAAAGTGAGGGTGAGCTGTTATTCATTTTCATATTTTATTTATTTTACCTGAAGAGGTGTTACAAGAAATTTCATCTGCCGCAACGAGGACGAAATGATTTCTGCAAGAGAAGATAAAATTCACAATGCCGCTTGCTGACTGGCTGCATGGACGGTAAAAGAAGGAGGGAAAGAAAAGAATAGAAAAAAAAGAAAGAAAAAGGAGAAAAAAGGGGGAGGTGGAGGTGATTTATGGCAAATGAGTTTTAGTTCACACACAAATAAGAGCAGAGCTCATGGTGCAGTCTCACACTCGACATAAAGCATGTAGCATGCTCGGGTGGGGGGATGGACGAGAAGAACGGGAGGAGGAAATATATAAAACAGCAGGGTCTGAGAGCATGAAACGTGATTTTATTTATCGATATTTTCTGTTTAGGAAAGCGAGGAATTATGGGTTTGTTATTCATTCGTAATCGGCGTTAAGTGTGACGAGCAGGGCGTGAGTTAAATCTTCTGAAATTGAGATTATATCTCGGTAAAGGACCCGGCTGTGTATATAGAGGGGGAAAAAAAACAACAACAACGTAAATAATATGACAGATAAGATCAAAATCAGAAGTAAGGCACAGCGCAGCACACATGGCTAAACCCAATCCACACGCCCGATTCGATAAAGAAGTGCAAAATGCGCTCGGGTTCGGCTCTCAGACGCTCTCGGGTTTCTGTTCTTTAAAACCATGCCCTTCTCTACAGGGATCGTGTTGCCGAGAAATGGCCTTAAGTCTATTCCTGAGCGTATCAAGGCTCCTGAAACCACTGCAGGCATAGTGGCGCAAATCAAAGTGCTACCAAAATTCGAAGCCAGAATGAAAATCGTAATAATATCAAACTGACACATGCATAGAAATTTTGTATGCCAGAACAGGAAGAGAGGCGGAGCTTTACATTCAGGGTTCGGTTATTAATTGACGTGAACTTCGGCATTAAAGGAACATCAATAATATCACTGCTTAACGATCTCAGATCTCATCGAATGAGAAACGATTTACAAGAAAGCTGAATCCACTCGGACTAGTTCTATTTTTTGATTTATTAAACACAATATTAATGACTTTTTTGTATTATTATTTGAGGTTCATTAATGCTGAAGCTTCTGGTTTGGTCACATGTTGATGCAAAGTTAAAAATGTTCTCCTTAATGTAAAGCAGCACCATAAAAAATACAAATAAAACCATAAAAAAAAGAGAACAGAATAACATTCTGCATCTGCACACAGCGCACCACACTTATTCACTACAAAATATTTCATGAAAACATCACAATGTAAAACACAACGTGAGAGATGATGGACTGCAGATCGTACCCGGGGTGGAACGTTATGAAAATTCACAGCATCATAAACAAACAAGCCACAAGTATATGATATCTGGTGTAGCTCAAATGTTCTGCACAGCGTAATGTCAAATACGACATGAACAAATCTATAAAGACATGGATCACTTTAGCAGCTCGAATATTATCTGCATTCAGAAATGGCGATTTTGTACTTCAATCTTGTAAAGATGTTTTTTTTATTTAATTGTCAGCTGTTTTTATAAAAAATATATAATTAAGAATGATGTCATTCATCATTTCTCTATATAGCATAACATTAACAATATCCTAATGCTGCAAAAAATAAAAAAATAAAGATGAACGACATTGTGTTTGCTTTACTGAATATTAATACTGTAGAGTGTAATGAAAGAGAGTAAAGTCGGTGTCTAAGAAGGACTGTAAAATCTCCATCTAAGGTAGATGTGTAAAGCTTCCATCTAAGGCAGTAAAGTAAAGTCAGAGTGTAAGGCAGGAGTGTAAAGTCAGACTCTAGAGCGGGAGTGTAAAGTCAGACTCTAGAGCGGGAGTGCAAAGTCAAAGTGTAAGGCATGAGTGTAAAGTCAGAGTGTTAGGCAGGAGTGTAAAGTCAGAGTTTAAGGCAGGAGTGTAAAGTCGGAGTGTAAAGTCAGAGTGTAAAGTCAGAGTGTAAGGCAGGAGTGTAAAGTCAGAGTGTAAGGCATGAGTGTAAAGTCAGAGTGTAAGGCAGGAGTGTAAAGTCAGACTAAAGTCAGTGTTGAAGAGAGGAATATAAAGTTAGTATGCAGGGCAGGAGTGTATATTTAGTGTCTAGGGGAAGCGTGTAAAAGGCAGCGTTTAGGGAGTGAGAGTGTGATCTAGCAGTTAGCATGCGACATAAACAAACACAGTGAATGTGACCCACATCATTCGCTGCATTACCCAGCCTGCATGACTCAGTGCACAGGTGTGACAAATGACGCATCACGACCTCAATCTCATGTCTAATTAGTGACATGGGCTTGGCAGCCATCTTGCAGGGCCCCTTTTTAATTGCTGCTCGCAGCTATATTTAATAACTTAATGAATCATTCATTCGCTGCGAGTGTTTGGATAGAATCGGCCCTCCTAATCACATTAGTGGACTTGTTTTCAACGTGCAAGCCGATTCAACGTGGCACTATTGACCAAGGGGACAATAAAGCAGCTTGTTGCGGGTTTGCAATCAAACAAATGAACTGAGCAGCAACTTTTGTTGCACTTTACAAAAGCGTGATGAAAACATGACCCTCTACAGAAGAACGCGTGCCAGTTAGACATGACTGAACAATAAAATCACAAACATTCGCACAATTGTTTTGGGGACATTAAAAAGATAATTTGATCTTATAACCCGAAACCAGGAAACCGTGAACAGTTCCATTCCTCACTTTGTCGTCTTTTTCCATGTTCTTAACAAGGAGCCTTAAGGTTCATGAATGTAAAGGAGCATAAAAATGTCAAAAGTAATTATTTATTTTTTAGTTATTAGCATAGAATGGCTAATTCAAGCGTTCTTAGTCAAGCAGAAAAGACAAGGACATGCACAGCAAGCTGTTTCATATCAGTGCAGCATGTTCGTCAGGAATAATCGAGTTAGTGCTCGTGATGGCACAGAAACACAGCTGGTGTGGGTTGTGTGTTAGCCCATGGATTCTGAGCGCACCACAAAACCAAGTGCATGCACATGGAATGTCAAAGTTCACAATGTTCAGTAGGCTAATGCAGGTTTTGAGGCTGGAAGTGAGGGCTTTTTGAGGTGAAGAATGGCAACATACTGTTCAGACCTATCTGGCCTTGACCTGGGGCACTCCAGATGGTGCAATCAGAAATTCAAATCCCGTCCACCTTTTTCACACGAACACTGAATGAACACTTTGATATATAGTGCACTACACATGGCTGGAAACTTTTACCATTTATAACCATTTATAAATAAACACCAGTTACAATGCACTATATATCAAACAGGCTGTTATTTTGGATTAAAGTATTTTAAATATAATATTTCATTTTATATAATTTATAGTCTATAGTTTAATAATCCAGTGAATTGTACATTTTTGAATGTACCAATCAGCGTAATAAAGCTAAAGGGTAAAGCTCGATGTTATCTGCTGAATGAGCAAAATTGTATTAAAAGTTAACGATAAACTTCAAGACACCACATATCGCCACACTTTTACTCCACAATCTTTTGTGTAATAAATAGAATTTTAAGTGAAGTCAGCATCTAAATGTGGAGTGTAAAGTTAGAGTTTAAAGCAGAAATGTAAAGACAGACTGTTGAGCAGGAGTGTAAAGTCAGTGTCCAAGGAATAAGTGTAAAGTCAGCATCTAAGGAAGGAGTGTAAAGTCTGCATCTAGGGAAGGAGTGTAAAATCAGCATCTGAGGTAGGAGTGTAAAGTCAGCATCTGAGGGAGGAGTGTAAAGTCAGGGAGGAGTGTAAAGTCAGTGTCTGAGGGAGAAGTGTAAAGTCAGCATCTAGGGAAGGAGTGTAAAGTCAGCATCTGAGGGAGGAGTGTAAAGTCAGTGTCTGAGGGAGGAGTGTAAAGTCAGGAAGGAGTGTAAAGTCAGTGTCTGAGGGAGGAGTGTAAAGTCAGCATCTAGGGAAGGAGTGTAAAGTCAGCATCTGAGGAAGGAGTGTAAAGTTAGCATCTGAGGGAGGAGTGTAAAGTCAGTGTCTGAGGGAGGAGTGTAAAGTCAGCATCTGAGGGAGGAGTGTAAACTCAGCATCTAGGGAAGGAGTGTAAAGTCAGCATCTAAGGGAGGAGTGTAAAGTCAGTGTCTGAGGGAGGAGTGTAAAGTCAGCATCTGAGGGAGGAGTGTAAAGTCAGTGTCTGAGGGAGGAGTGTAAAGTCAGCATCTGAGGGAGGAGAGTAAAGTCAGTGTCTGAGGGAGGAGTGTAAAGTCTGCATCTAAGTAAGGAATGTAAAGTCAGCATCTGAGGGAGGAGTGTAAAGTCAGTGCCTGAGGAAGGAGTGTAAAGTCTGTGTCTGAGGAAGGAGTGTAAAGTCTGTGTCTGTGGGAGGAGTGTAAAGTCTGTGTCTGAGGAAGGAGTGTAAAGTCTGTGTCTGTGGGAGGAGTGTAAAGTCTGCATTTAAGGAGGGAGTGTAAAGTCAGCATCTAAGTAAGGAGTGTAAAGTCTTTGTCTTAAGTAGGAGTGTAAAGTCAGCATCTAAAGAAGGAGTGTAAAGTCAGCATCTGAGGGATTAGTGTAAAGTCAGAGTTTAAAGCAGGTGTCAGGGTAAAGTCAGACTTTAATGCATAAGTGTAAAGTCACACTAAATCAAGAGCGTAAAGGCAGCATTATTTATTTATTCATTCTTCTTTTTATGAAGGATGTTGATATTTCCAGAGCCGACTCTGTACTCTGTAGTTTTAAATCATACTGGTCACCTTGGGTTTTTGTTTCAACGTTACATAATTATCAAGTTTAATACCTAATGGAGTAATAATTTTTAAATGAATCCTCTGCCACTATCTTCACTGTCAGGAAAATAAAAATTTTGCACCAGAATGAAAAGAAGCTGCCAGAGTTTGGCACGGTAAGATTTGGCAAAGATTAAAACCTTATTTAGTTTGTATCTAAATACGCTTGATTAGTAAGCAATTTTACATCTGTTTTTGCTGGAAACGGTTCTCAGCGTCCCCCAGCGGAACATGAATAATTAATTCGAGACAATTACAGTGCTGAGTAATTTGTTTTTATTATTTGGTATCATTTTTAAAATGAAGAGCTTGTTAAACAATAATGCATTATAGAGTTGTTTATAAAAAGTCATGTTTGGATTTACTTCGATTTCCTAAAAGTTCACTGCTTGGTGATCTTGGAGCAAATTTCATTTTCTCGAAAAACTATTCTTATTCACCGCCACAGGCAAACAGCGGAACTCGATTGTGACTGAGAGACGCATAATTTGCATAATAGACCTGACGCATCGGGGTTTCGTCCGAGACGGCGTTTCAGCAAATATTATTTTGCAGAAATAATCCCAGGGCTATGAGTACAAAATAAAATAAAAAAATCTAAAATATTACATCATAAAACATCCATATGATCATTATATAAACTACCATCTGCTCTATTAGACCAAACAGCTTGTCATGGTGAAACCCTTCATCAATATTTGTATTATTTCACACCATTATCAGAAGCTGTTGATTAATTTTCTACAGCAGCAGGACAGACGATAGCTCAGGCCGAATACATCATTGTTTCTTAGGAACACATATGGACTATATCATGGACAGTAACCTGCAGAACAATAAACAGGTTCTGGAAATCCATATTTCTATCATTGATACAGTGACATTTTCTGCAAGGAAATAATAATGGAAGGATTCTCCAGTACCACTGCTTTATTTATAACTCTGAGGTAAAGCTGCAATTATCAGAAGCAGGACACTTGTTTTGTAAAACAACAAAAAATGTATATAATTGGGTTATAGTAAGGGAATGGGTGTTTAATAAGAGAAATAAAACGCTGAGGAATGTGTGGTTATAGGAAAATAATCCACTTCGGGGTTGATAACCTCCTCATTCACTGTGTCAGCATTAATTGCTTTCCTACAACCGCACGTCTCATCGTGTGTTTTTTTCTTACTTGCTTGAAACTGCAATGAAAATGGATCATACCATTAAGAGAAAGAATAGGGGTGTGTGAGGAGGTATTATAGTGATTCTTTAAACATTACTATATAAAATAGTAGCTTTCTGATTGCATTATTCTTATGATTATTATTATTACTATTATTTTTATTATCAAACTGATAAACCTGTAGGGCCAGGCAGCATTTCTACCCTTAACGTTAATCAAATATTTCACGATTTAAGACTATACATGAATTAGCATATTTCTCACTGCTAAATAATTAGCAGCTAATAACACGGCTAGTTTGCATGACAGGTTAAAGAGATTAGACCGATTTTATGACATTAGATTTTCATACCGAAAATAAAACTGTGTGTTCTCTCATCATGTAAATCAGAATTATCCGTGTAAAAAGATTTGGCAGGAAGTGAACTTTACATTATGCTTCAGGAAGATTGTTGAATTTGACTTGGTTGTAAAGGAGTAAAGTGTTGGATTTTAATGAGAAAGTTCAAATGCTGTAAATGTAAAATACCTTTAAAAGAGCAGTAAAGAAAGTGGGATCTCTTTCCCTCCCTGGTGGGTTTATTATTTATTTTTTTATTTACCTCTTTTTTATACTTAAATTAAATTAGCAGTTATAATCCTTTCCATAAAAAAAGAAGAAGTTGAATTTCATATTTATGAAGCACCCTGATCTTTAGAGACTGCAGCCTGTCTTTATGCTCCAGCACATTCGCCACAAAAGAGCAAACGCCTGATTAAGGACTTAATTATCTCGCTACTCGGATCTCACACCTGACAACATTCACACCGCCGCCGCCTCTGGAGAGGTTCTGTTAGAGGTGCTACTCGCAGTGTGAACACACTGGGCGTTCTGTATGTGTGTGTGTGTGTGTGTGTGTGTGTGTGTGTGTGTTAGCGAGTGTGAAAAGACAAGCCGAGAGCAACAGGAGGACATCACACACACCACCACACACACACAAAAAAAGGTGACGTAATGACAGCATGACACCATTCACAATTCATTAGTCGGCATTTCACAGCACAAACATTCAAGTCATGCAGGAAAAAATAAAAAATAAAACGAAACGGAAATCATGACACTGCTGCTCGAACATGACAGGATCGTCGAAAGTCACTTCGTGTATGTTTTCTTTGAGTACAGAAAATATCAAGAGGTCACATGTTACGGTTCTGACAGGAAGTCACGCTCTCATTTGCGTGACATAAAGGAACAGCATGTTTATGAGGGTCGTTACCTTGACAGAAAGGGAAATGTCAATATTTGAGACAACTGATTGGGGGAGTATTCATTATTGAGAAGCACACTCAAGTTCACAATTATTGGCACCCTTCAGGAGAAAGGGTAGGTAAAAGAATTTGAATAAAAAACATTGTTGTGCTGATGTTTTGAGTTTTCTGATAAAACCATAATAGTATTTATAGTTGTTTGTAAAAATATATGTAGTGAAAACCTATTTATTTAACAGATTTGTGTTCAGGAAGATTGAGAAGGTAAGTGACTGTCTATATATCAGTCTGTCTGTCTGTCTGTCTGTCTGTGTCTGTATACACAGAATCATTTCTAAATTACGAGAAATGAGTAAAAATCTTTTGAGAATAAGATCGTAGCAGGACAAGATTAAAGTGGTAACTGTGGTGTTGCAAGAAACCTTTCTCTGTTTTGCATAAAATGGATGTAGAGGATTTGGTTATTAAATCCTACTATAGGTTAGAATTTAGCAGTAGGGAAATTCTTTGTCTTTATAATCAGGTATAATCGGTAAATGGACACGGCAGCGGTTCTGTATGAAACTTTGTTTATTCAGTAGAAAAACTCAGACAGACGTTGAGGAAATCGCCTCTTTTGTGCAGTCTGAAGGATATCCACGGTGACATCTGCGTGCTGTTTGAAGAGGAAATGTTGGTTCTTAAGAGACTATGAGGATGATGATGATCACAGGATTCGACCCTGAAGGAGTTCGGCATCTCTAGCGTCGCCTGTACTTCGGCGAGGATGAAATGTGTCAACTTTATTCTCGTGTTGCTACGACTTGAATCTCGTAATCTTTGATCTATCACTAAAATGGCATCATTTATATATATGTGTATATATATTACTTTTTAAAGATATTAACATAAAGGCATTAGATGAACAGTATCACCCCTCAGCTAAAACAGGAGAATTACATCAGCTATCTAGTGTTTCTTCCTAGCAAGTGTTTGCTATTAAACTAATGAGCTTTATAAGTTTCTACGTGAATAAGGAGTTGTAGAATAGTGTCTTGTTTAACAGAACAGATCAATACACAGCAGCATAACGTAGGATATTTTTTGTAGTATTAGCAAGTATTGAGCTAATATTTGTTTAAACAAAGTAATTTGTGCTGTAAGAAGAAAATCACATTGAAATATTAATTTTAATGCAACTCTTTTGTTCTGTTCTGACCCGAATGTTCCATTTTAAAGGAACAACACGTATGTGTTCGCCTGCATGAAATCAATCAGCCAAGACTGAGGTATCATAACGTCCCTCTCAATCCCTAATCTCATCCTAGTCAAACAAATGCCCTGTAAAACTTTCAGCCAAAATAAACAGGAGCAACAAAAAATAAAGAAAATAATTAATCTATACTTGATTTGGGTTTAGATCGAGTTCTAATAATGAAGCATCAGACAACAGAAAAAAAGAGAACATTGGGATTGAGTGCGACTTTGCGTAACATTATTGTGTTTATTTAATACTGAAATGAATCTCGGCGCAGAGGAACACAATGTTATTCCTCTTGTATTTATTTGACAGATTTATATTAAATAGCAGGAGACTGACTAAAGGGGAAGGTGAAACACTAGTGGGGGAAACGTGTGCACTTTGTAAAGAGCAGAGGAAAGTGATTGGTGATCTACTTCCACATTATAAACGCTGTTTACATTCTGAATCTTTAATACGAATGAAACGGGACAGCGTGCGTCAGAGAGACTGTGTGTTGTGGGTTCATTTTGCAGTCGCAGTCCACCATGGACGCCTCCTGCCATTACATTTGCCGTGACATCT
Organism: Silurus asotus; assembly: GCA_024362625.1. NCBI lineage: Eukaryota > Metazoa > Chordata > Actinopteri > Siluriformes > Siluridae > Silurus > Silurus asotus. The sequence continues at coordinate 1,443,407 of MU551605.1, forward strand.
CAATTTGATTTAATTTGCCAATTATCGTGCCTCGAGATGGGAATTAGACTAATAAATCTGTGCGTCCTTTCTCCCTGTGTGAGGAAGGAGGGGGGTGAGTTTGACCTCGGAAGAAAGGGAAAAAAAACAAAACAAAAAAGCTAATCTGATCCATGCTGGAGTGAAAGGCTCTGCTGGAGATCTGGTGTGTGTGTGTGTGTGTGTGTGTGTGTGTGTGTGTGTGTGAGTAGTAGAGTATGTCTTACCTGTCACTGTAGGCGGCAGCGGCAGCTGTGGCAGGCTGGGCATATCGGTAGGCAGCATAACCGCCCTACAAAACACACACACACACACACACACACACACACACACACACACACACACACACAAGCCATTCAAAGGAACACTTATAAGGGACACTTGTTTTACTCCCACGACCTCACATCAGAATTACTTCATCATTTTCTGTGCTTTTTAATTTTTTCTTTTAACTTCTTGAACTTTATTTAACATAATCAAAACCGGTTTCTATGGAAACTAAAACCATCAACCTTGAGCAAATTCTGTTTATTTCTCTACATTTATACTAGCATATCATAATAAAGCCACAGACACACTGTCTTATTATTGTTATTATTATTTTTTTACTGGCAGAAAGTTCTTACAGACAGAACGACTATTTCGGTGACGTTTTAATAATTTCAGTGTAGTTAAAAAACTACATTTCCTCAGATCTCCACTCATAATCCACCTGTTCCCACCTGCCATTCCTTCGTAATTACTGTTCAATTAATTTTTTAAAGACACTTCTGTCTTTAATTCCTTATTCCTCATCCTTATTTCTTTTATTCTGCCTTTACAACTTAAACCAGACAACTAGTAGCTTGTATTAGTTTGTACTGCAGTCATTGGCTACATTTCCTACTCGTGTTATTACAGTTTTTCTCAGTTGCTTTGCAGCGTTTCTCGAATCATCCTTTATAATTGCAGACCAGTAAAAGCATTTCTTAAAACTAATTTGTACAAACAGTACAACACATTGGATTTTTTGCAAAAAACGGAATTTTGATCAAAATCCCTATTTCATCTCTTAAAAGTAAGTATTTGTGTCAATGAACATCTCATTCCCATCAGAACTAAAAGTCCTATTTTCATTGTTCACAAACAAAGTCGTCATAATGTTTAGTCGTGTTGTCAGTATGACGGCACACGGTTTCAGTGTTTCTTGATATAAACTACAGTTTAAATGACACTGATTGAAAATGCACAAAGTTGAATTTCTTCTGTAGAAATTTAAGGTTGACAGATTCTGACAACTGGTTTAAGCATTTTGCATTCCATGACTTATACAATGAACAGATGCTGAGATGTTTTGGGGGGTTGAGACTATTTAAGTGAAACCAGTATAATATAACTTGATCAACACGACATTTGTACACAATCAATCAAATAAAGGTACTAAAGAAATGTGTTTATGATGTGCAAGTGAGTAAGAGTTGAATTATATTTTTAAGGATACATTTTCTTAACAATTTGTTATAATATATGAGTTAAACATTCCAAACAATTCATCGGCACGATAGTTGATTGCAGAAACTATTGGCAAAAATTCATAGATATTTTTTCCGGGTTGCGGAAAATTATACAGTTTGAGAGCGGCCCCTAGTGGCGAATCACTGATGCAATTGGCTGGTTTATTTTTTTGTGTAAATGTTCTTATTTATTTGGTGATTCAGTTTCAAGGCATGTTTTTCATGTTTTAAAATATTTATTAATGTAATTAATATATTCATATGCATTTCATTTAGCACATTTTCATGATTGTTTCGTAATAAACATGTTCAAGATTTACATGACATGTTATAGGTATGTATGATTCAACCTAGTTATCAGTATCAATAAAATCCAATAGCGTCAAAATTGACTTTTTGACAAATTTCTGCTATTGCTCTGTCTTTCCATCTTATATCTGTGAAGTGTTTCGAAGGTTCAGGTCCACCCTTCAAAAATCCAACATAGAAGCCTTGTGTTCTCCCTGAACTCTCTCCAAACTCTCTCTCTCTCTCTCTGTGCCATGTTTTATCCCTTCTTCATCTTGTTTTCTCTCTCTCTCTCTCTCTCTCTCTCTCTCTCTTTCTCTCTCAGTTTCTGGTCCTGCACTTCTGTACTGTATCCATGTCAGGGATGGTACACTCCTTCTCACAAACCTCCAGTTTGTCACACTTCACTGCTCCCCTCCCTCCTCTCTCTAGTTCACTTTTTCTTTCTCATTCTATTCATCCTTTTACTTTTTTGTCTCTTTTCTCTTCTGCTGTCTCTCCATCACTGCCCTCTCACCTATCCCCTGCTCTCCTCTCCTCCTCAAGGCTGTTTCGATTTATTTCTTTATTTTCTCTCTCCACACATTTTCACTTCTGTACGAGTTTTGATGTGTTACGGGTTCCTTCTGATCTTAAAAATCCTGTGATTATGGTGGATATTATCAGCATATTAAGACGATATTAAGACACGTGAATATCATGATTCTGGTTTATGTATGATCACCACTTTATCAGCACTAAATTAACAGAAAGTGAATTTTCTTTTGGTCTGCCCTCTTTTTTCACCATCAAATACTTTCTGTAACTGCAAAAATGCAAACCATGTTATTATATTAAACTTATGATGAATATAACACACACACTCGGGCAAAAAACATGGCTACTACACTGCTGCTATGTAAAAAAAAAAAAAGTCACTCACACTGTAACCATGGCAACACTATCATTTAGCTATTACAAGCTAACTAACTGCTATTATTATTATTATTATCATCATCAGCAGCAGCATGATTTTGTATCATTATTATTCCCACCATTATTATCTTTTTTATCATTATTATTATTATTAATATAAAAATGCTTATGTGACTCGCCATCATTTAGACTACTGCAGCCTATAAACACCACTGAGACATCAGATACTATAAACATTCCACAATAAACTCCAGAATTCAGACATTTCTTGCTGTTTATCTACCAAAAATCCTTATTCTCTCTCTCTCTTTCTCTGTTTCTCTCTCTCTGCATCCTCATTTGCTACTCTAAGGTATTACAATGCAGCATTCTCTCTCTCTCTCTCTCTCTCTCTCTCTCTCTCTCCTCTCTAGGCCACCACACTGCATTGCTTCTTCCTCGCTCTAAAAATGGGGTTTCCCTGCTTGTTGTGGGTTGCCAGGTCTGTGTAACAGAATCAACCCGGGATGTTGCAGACACTTGCATGGTTTTGTTTGATCATTTGTCGAATTCTGATTGGTCGGAAGGCGTTTCGCTTTCAGCAGTGCCGCGGCGAACATTAACACACTCGTATGAATATGGGATTACGGATGATGGATGATGATGGAACGTGAGAACAGGAATATGGATGTTAAGTATAATCATAAATGGATTAAAAATATTTTTGCACTGGCCTAAAAAAAACACAGCTCTGTCTGTGATCATTTTTCGACAAAAATAACCCTGGCTGTGGTAATTCTGCAGGAAAGACCTGGCAACCTGGTGTCTGATGACTCACTGCTTAATTGAGTCGTCATTTCTCTACAGCCAGGCCTCTTGACAAATCATTTACTTACACTGTTTCAAGGAAGGATCTGGTGAAACAGGGAACATCTAGAACCCGTATTTAAAGCTGGCGTTAGTCCTGAGGCCACTCTTAGCGATGGGACAGAGCTGGTGGCTCAGGAGGAGTGACGGTGCGGTCAGGAGTTTAATACCGATCTGGAGCCGAGCCATCATTTATCTTTATGACTCGCAGCAAGAAAAGGGGATGAGAGCGAGGGTGACGGAAAGTGTGTGTGTGTGTGTGTGTGTGTGTGTGGACACGGGTGGCGTATCTGCACCACTAAACCCTGCTGCTGGGGATGGAGTGCTCCTGAGTGGGTGTGTGTTTGTCTGGCCAAGTGCTGTTGTGTAAAAGAGACGATAATTGTCACACCTGCTACTGCGCTTGTAATTTCTCTCTAATTCTCACCGTGACATTTGTAGATACGAGAGTGACGCGTAAATGTGTGAGACAAGTAGGGAATAAAACGCTGCGGTTATTTTCCGATTACGGCACGTCCCGACGTCATGTTCTAACAGGAGGCCTCGGTTTCTATAACGGCACGTTTATATCAACATCATATCAGTATTAATGTGATTCTGTGATTAGTGGTGAGAGTAGGGAGCAGGTGGAGAAGATCCTGGAGAGGTGGAGGTACACGCTGGAGAGAAGGGAAATGAAAGTCAGTAGGAGTAAGACAGAGTACATGTGTGTGAATGAGAGGGGGGGGGCAGTGGAGGGGTCCGGTTGCAGGGAGAAGAGTGATAGCAGGAGTGATTTGTGATAGAAGAGTGTCTGTGAGAGTGAAAGGGAAAGTTTATAGTACTGTGGTGAGACCTGAGATGTTGTAGGTTTAGAGACAGTGGTGTTTATTAAAAGACAGGTGGTGGAGCTGGAGGTAGCAGAGCTGAAGATGTTGAGATGTTCGTTGGGAGTGACGACGATAGACAGGATTAGAAATGAGTTTATTAGAGGGACAGCGCATGTAGGACGTTTTGGAGACAAGGTGAGGGAGGTGAGATTGAGATGGTTTGGACATGTGCAGAGGAGGGACATGGGGTATATCAGTAGGAGAATGCTGAGGATGGAGACATCAGGAAGGAGGAAAAGAGGAAGACCAAGGAGGAGGTTTATGGATGTGGTGCGGGAAGACATGCAGGTAGTTGGTGTAAAAGAGACAGACGTAGAGGACAGGGGGGGGGGGGGNGGGGGGGGTATGGTGACGAATGATCCTCTGTGGCGCCCCCTAATGGGAAAAGCTGAAAGAGGAAGAAGATCTTAGGTGTTAATGCCCTGGTTCTAATTTATCTGTGCCGACTCACAACCATCTTTTTTTTATACAACCAAGCGCTTGAGATTTAAGGGCATTTGCTCAAGAGCCCAACAGTGGCCACTTAGTGGTGCTGGGATTTGAACCCATATGAAGAGCAACATCTTAATCATTGTGCTACCAATGGAATGACAATTATTGCTTGTAACTGCTATATGAGGAACCCTGGTTCTAATTTATCTGGGCCGACTCACAACCATCTTTTTTTATACAACCAAGCGCTTGAGATTTAAGGGCATTTGCTCAAGAGCCCAACAGTGGCCACTTAGTGGTGCTGGGATTTGAACCCATATGAAGAGCAACATCTTAATCATTGTGCTACCAATGGAATGACAATTATTGCTTGTAACTGCTATATGAGGAATAAGTTATTAATAAAAAAATTAGTAAATATTTTGCTCTACAGGATGTGCATTGAGAGGAATAAAATCAACCAACTAACATCACACCACAAAGAGTTTTATTCCCTACAAAGCAAAGCAGATCTGCTCATTATTATAGTCTTTATTTTTATTTTTCTAAAGAAAGCCAGTCACTGTGAAATAACTACAAACAATGTGATCGCGGCCTTTTGTTTTTACGACTTTCCAGGACATTTTATTTCTTTCTCCTCTTTTCCATGACTGTTAAACAAGTCTATAAATTCTCCTGTTTTTTTAGGACGTGTGAGTTATAATAAAAGAGCATGTTTATATCTGCGTGTAAGTTATTTTCCTATAACCTTAAAGCCGTACTAAACTTCAAAATCCTTTTTTTTTTTATTATTCTTACTTCCTCTTGTCTACTTCATCAGTGCCAAGGACGACCAAAACCAGAATTCATTTCTATTTGAGATTTCAGAAAAGGAAGAGCTGATTCTGTGATTCTCACAAACTTACACAAAAACGATGAAATCTGCAGATATAATGATATTACATGTAATAAAACAGATATTAACAGACCCCTGTGGGCAGGTGGGGGTGGAGATAAGAGCTGAAGGTCTCTAAGCTAAATGTATCAAAAACAGCTCTAAAAATTATTCGTGCGTTAAAACTTTTTGCATTAATCTGGATTTTTAGAGATTTTATAAAAAAAGAAAAAATCGATTCGAATGACAATGATTTTGTAATAAATGAAAAAAAATAAATATACACATTATAGTAAACAAATAAGTAATATTGATATTCTTTGACATTTTATTAGTTATAAATATTTAATAACATATTTATATATAAATATAAATAATTTAGCACAGTACATTTTCATTAATTGGCATTTTCTGACTGTTACTGTGATAGAAATAATAAATTGTAATAAATGTTTTTGTGGTATTTAGCATAATTTATTGAAATTCTGTGTTTAAAAAAATTGATCTCCGTGAATAGAATTTTATTTTGTCATATTTACTGAATGCAGATTAAAAAAAAAAGGATGAATAAACTGGTGTATAGTATAACAGCTCATACTCACATAAATATCTGTACCATAAAATCCATCCTGGTACACGACACTGCAGACACACACACACACACACACACACACACACACACACACACGGAGAGAGAGTAATTTCAGGTAAATTCATATTCCCATTCAAGCGCAAACGTGGTTCAACTAATAATCCGGGTTTAAATAACATGAGCACGTAGAAAACTGCACTCAGACACACACGAACAGCGAAACTATTCCTCTTTCAGATCCATTTACAGCAATAAAGAATCTTAAAAGAATAAAAAAACAGGTTGGATAAAAAAAAAAGAAATATGCAGCAATATTCAATCGAACACAATTGAAGCTTTTATTTAATGTCCTCAATTGAATGGAGTTTTTTTTACTTCTGGGTTTGATATTTGTTTATTGGGTGTATTACTGATTTAGAGAGATTGCTGTGTGATTTCTTCTTTCTGCAGAATCCCAGAGGAAGGCGGCATAAGTGAGAAAAAAAAAAAGCTCCTCGCAGGAAATCAGGGCATGCGAGAGTGCGAGCGTCTCTCATAAAGCGCAATAAGGCCAAATGAGTCATTGAAAATACGGCCCAGGTTTTGCGGTAACCGTGTTACGGGAACGACGTTAGAGGGAACAATTTCGAGGCGAGACGCGCCGCCATCGCAATCGCTTCTGTCAGGTAGACTATTGGAGGCGACTCATGAGATTTTTGTTTGTTTAAAAAAACTTTAGTTTTCGGAAGAATACAAACGCGTTTTATATTAAAGCGTTAAAGCTTCCTGTAGGTTTGAAACAAACTCTAGAGTCACAAAACTGACCAAAATAGTAACAATATTTTCATTTCATATCCTATTTCATTCATTTTTTTTTGTTGAACCTGAGCGTGTTCTTCATTCTGGTGTGGTTCTTTAGGCGGGTCAGAACCTTCCTGAAGTGAATCAGGTTCGGTCTTGCATTTAGTGAACGAGAAAACGAATCGACTCGAATCTGGGAGGTAAATCAAACATGCTGCTATCTGCCCTCTTCCACATACACAAGCTCACGATTGGCCAGTGTTTGTTTTGATTTACAGGGGAGAGACCATGCCCTGTCTATACAGTGCCACTTCTGCTCTCTTACACACCCCTGGACGCGGGCATGGCAAAAGAAAATCATAAAAAACAAAAACACGAACAAACAGATATGTAAAATGTGAAATTAGTTTGAACGATGATACTGCATTTAGGCATGTGTGTGTGTGTGTGTGTGTGTGTGTGTGTGTGTGTGTTTGGTCTCTTACCCTCCATATGCTGGGATGTGTGGTGGAGGAGCTGCTGCCCGAAATGTGTTGTAGACGGTGCGTCCTCTCCCTCTTAAATGTGCCCCTCTGTAGGCTGCAGCCGCCGTGGCAGCTGGGTACGGGAAGCCTGGCACTGCAGACACACACACACACACACACACACGAATCGGGAATTAGTTGCTGAAACAGCATCTGTCAGCCAAAAAGGGTTTCATTTTTAATGTGCTTTAGAAGGGTGTGTATGGAGCTGCTACGATTCACAAAATGGCCGCTTTGGAGAAGAAAATGGAGGCTATGGAATAAAAACAACATGGTGCTTCGTGCTAAACAATAAACCTGATCATCATTCACACATTAAACACATAGTCTGTAGGGGGGAAGAAACAAACCAAGTTGCCAAGTCAGACAGAAGTTGCTAGTAAGCGAGGCCGTTCTACAGAGAGGGAACGTCAGGAATTAGCTACCAGGCTAAACCTATGACTCTACAATAAGGTAATAAAATAAAACAGCCTTTCTTTCCACAGGGTGAAATCAATGCAGGAGCACACGATGCTATAAAGTCAGTCAATAAGGTGCTGGACAGTTTATTTTCTCTTTCTGGTTCATGGACACGGAAGAAAATAAAAGTCCTACAGTAGTTAGCGGATGCTAAAGCTAAATTTGAGTCACACGGATACTTTTCCTAAAAAAACTTTGACATTCCGGACACCTCGGTCTCACATTCATCATCATTATTCGACACGAACTATTTACTTCTAGCTAAACGCTGATTAGCTTAATTTGTGCACGTAGCTAGCGACGGCGTTCGACGTTCTCCCTGTTGCCTAGCAACGGCATTTTCATAACTCCTAAATTGGTGAATTTGCATGTAGAAGCCTCAAAAGCAACACATATTTCATTATATAAAGGGAATTAAAAAATCATAGGAAGGAAAAACTGGAGGTAAACGGATGGCATTCCATAACAGGAAGCGAAGTTACGATGAACAAAAGCCCAATTTATTTTTAATAAGGCTGTTTTTTGAGCACAAGGCAATAAATCCGTGTCTAATGCGTCTCCCAGATAAACTCGTATTCTGAGAAAAATACAACCAGCATCCATTTCAAACCCAGTATTATACAGGAAACGCAATAAACAATGCAGAAACGTGAAATGTAAAGAGATTTACGGCCTCAGAGAGAGAGAGAGAGAGAGAGAGAGAGAAAAGTACATTATTATTATTGTAATCATTAATTCTAATGGAGTGATGATGATGATGATGATGATGATGATGATGATGAGACAAAAGAGGGAAAGTAAATGGAGGAGGAAGATGAAGGGAAGTGCTCTTTTATCCTTTAATTATACAGTTTTACAAAGATGTGGTCTAATAAAAATGTAACAGAAACACTGAATCATTCATCAGGCACATGAAATATTTAGTGCTGGAAGTAAAAGGGCTCGAGTGGAAAGGTGAAGACAATAATGGCTCTATTTCACCTTCTCGTGTTCAGACCTCCGAGTCAGAGATGTGCAACGATTAAACCAAACCAGGACATCGGACACCAAGAAAATGAAATATTATGCAAACATCGAACATTTATCAGATATTACACACTGCATTGGATTTAATGGGTTTCATCATTTCATTTCATCGACACTTAAGATGAAGGAAAAGAAGAAGAAAGAAGAGGAAAATAAAGTAGAAGAAAAACAAAGATGATGAAAAAGGAGACAATAAAGAATAAATATAAGAAAATGAAGATGATGAAGAACAAGGAAATGAAGAAGAAGAAGAAGAAAATGGAGATGGTGAAGAAGAAAATTAAAAGAAAGGAGAAAAAAGAACAAAACTGGAAAGAAGAAGATAATGAAGAAGAAGAATGAGAAGAAAATCAAGATAATGAAGAGGAAAATAAAGAAGGGGACTGAAAAAAAGGAAAAAGGAAATGAAGCAGAAGAAGAAAAAAGGAAACAAAAATGGTGAAAAAGAAAATAAATCAGAAGAAGAAGAAGTAGAAGAAAACCAAAAAAAAAAAAAGAAGAAAAGGAAGAAAATGAAGAGGAAAAGAAGAAAACGTAGATGGTGAAGAAGAAAATAAAGAAGAAGTAGAAGAAAACTAAAAAAAAGAAGAAAAGGAAGAAGAAAATGAAGAGGAAAAGAAGAAAACGTAGATGGTGAAGAAGAAAATAAAGAAGTAGAAGAAAACTAAAAAATAAGAAGAAAATGAAGCAGAAGAAGAAAAAAAAGAAATCAAGATGGTGAAGAAAAAAGTAAAGCAGAAAAAGAAAAAGAGAAAGAAGAAGAGAAAGAAGAAGAGGAAGATAATGAAGAAGGAGAAGAAAATGAAATAATTTGCTACTCGCTACAGTAATTTAATTAACTAATATAAACATCTGGCTAATTATCTGCTAGCATTAGATACTGAAGCTGACCAACAGCTGCTTGCAAACTAGGCTAATTTGAAGCTAGTTATTGAACATACCGAAGACACTGTTAAGAATCAGACATCAGTGAACTCATTTAAATAATATTAGCATAGTGTTTCATATCATCTTCTTCTCCTCCATTCTTCTGACTTTAATCTTCTTGTTGACACACAGGGATCAGGGCTTTGTGTCCTGTGTATTTAGTTTATATACTAAACACTCAAATGGTGATGCTGCAGTTATGAGACCTGTGATGAGAAGATCATGAACATCACATCACATCTCTCTCTCTCTCTCTCTCTCTCTCTCTCTCTCTCTCTGTTTTCTTGTGTGTGTGTGTGTGTGTGTGTGTGTGTGTGTGTGTGTGTGTGCGCAGTCACGTCGCTCTGGTTTATAGAGCACAGATCAGCACGTGATACGAGCGGTGTATTTACCACATACACAACTAAGATTACACGCCATCATTCAGGAGCGATGAAAGACAGAGAGAGAGAGTGATGGAGAAAGAGAGAGAAATGGAAAGACAGAATCATACAGAGATGGAGTGAGAAAGAAGAAGAAAGAAAGAGAAAGAGCATGAGGAAAGCGCATGTGAACCATAAAGCGAGAGAGAAAACGGGAAATGAAACAAAACACGATTTAACGCCGAATTAACAAAAGAATGAACGAAAGAAAGAATAAAGGGGGGGGGGGATGTAACTAGCTGAAATGACAGAGAAAGAATAAAATGGTTGGAAGATTAAAAAGAATAAAAGAAGGAATTGCATAAAAACAGAGAAAAAAATGAAAGGAAGGAAAATAAAAACAGATGAGAGAGAACAAATAAAAGAGTGAAGAGTGAGAATGAAAGAGAGGACAAATAAATGAATGAGAGGGATGAATAATGTCAGTGCGGATTCGGTGGAGAGTCAACGCCTGTCATCCAAATTGAAAAGTCTATCTCTCTTTCTCTCTATTTCACACACACACACACACACACACACACACACACACACACACACACACACACACGATGCGATTCATATCTCGATGCATAACCGAAGATTCGGTACATTACAGATACATATGAAGTTGCTGCCGGTGAGATATGATGCCCCCATTCAGTATCAGAACTCGATGCTGAAACTGAAGAAGTAAAATGGACTTCCTCGGACACACTGTAACCCTGTGTGTCAGCAGTAAAATACACGAGCGTCTGTTGTTGTGTTCGACGTGAAAATAACTCCACGCTTGCAAAACTGGAAAGGTGAGGAGGCAAAATGAGAGCAATTAAATTTGAAAAGCTTTTTTTTTGTTTTTTTTTTGCTTTGTACTTTCAGAAGACAATGCTCTGGCTCTGAGCCGGACTTCTCCTCTTCTCCTCTCGTCTGTCTTTATTGGCTTTGTAATCCGAATGGTGTTTTATCTCAAAGTGTGCATGCTGTTCAAATGTGCTCGAAAAAAGAGGACTTAATTAATGTACATGTTTAATCGTCTCCTTACACGTGTCGGGGTCGCTGCGCATTGTTCCTCACCGCTCAGCAATCGCTCGCTTCAAACCGGGAAACGTTCACGTATTCGTAGGGAAATTTACTGCAGGAATTATTACTGCTGTGATATTTACATTTCCTTACAGGTTATATATATAAAACCCTCGATCATAAACACATTATAAACAATCGTTCATTTACTGGTCTCTATTTTGACATCAATAACATCACATAAAGAGAAAACACTGCAAACTATACATTCCTCATTTCCCCCAACACATCTGGAGACTCCTTCAATAAACACACAGAAATCGACAGCATCTCAATAACACATTTCTGCACCTGTGTATGAGCGGTTACTATGGAAATCAAAAAGTGTATAACAAATGCATTAATAATAATTTGCTGCTATAGAAAAACTAAACACCTTCTGACCAATCAGAATCCAGAATTCAATAGCGCCGAGAAACAAACATGCCACCGATTATTTATATACACTATATTGTATGTATGCGCATTATATACTGTATATACAAACACACACACACACACACACACACACACACACACACACACAGTGGCGCAGAGAAAGGGTAAATTTTAGAACAAGGATTTGGCGACCCTGGTGGAGGTGGTGACTGGTAAATGAGTAGACGGGACTCAATCATGACGTCCGAACTCTTAATGTCACTAAAATTCCCTACGATCTCACTCACACCATCACCGTTCTTATAAAACACTTTACAGTGAATGTTTGGTGTATATAAATATATAAATATATATACAGGGTTGTTAAAATGCAAATAAATTTGATTGACACAAATTTTATTTATAAATAATAATTACGCACCAAAATCCCCCATGACGCCCACATCCGGCAATTAAAACCATCCGTGTGGAAACATAACCAAAGTCCAGGATGATTTACGTAATAACGTACAGGAAGATTTTATCTTTATGCTCTGTGTTGAGTTTAGTTTTACTAATAATAAACATACATTTGCAAAAAGCATCAATATTTCATCATCATGCAATTAATCATAATCACAATTAATCACAATTAAGTATTTTAATTGATTGACAGCCCTAATGTGTGTGTGTGTGTGTGTGTGTGTGTGTGTGTGTGTGTGTGTGTGTGTGTGTAGGTCCTGTTTACTCTGTTGGCACTAGCAATGTGAGGTGTTAATGAAATTGAGCTTGAGGCTCCGGGTCACAGAGCAGTCCATCTCATAAATCAGAAGCATACACTCAGGATAAGAGCCTTCTGAAAACATGGCGTCTCCAGAATGGGCCACTCGTGCTGATTTATTTTTGCCGTAATTAAAGATGCACTGCGATGCCAACGGCCATTTTTTTAACCCTCAATCAAGCGAAGCGGTTCGAAATGCCTTCCAGAGTCAGGCCAATCATGCCACATTAATGACCCTCTAATTATAATTAGGCCAAAATGGCAGAGCATCTGATGGGTTCCTTCGTTCTGAAAGAATGAAAAAGTGAGATGAAGACAAATCGATTTCACGTTCCTACGATGGATCACCTAAAACTTCTCCACAAAAATAAAAATAACAAAGTTCCTCGATTTCCTCCTGAAATTATTTTTTTGTCTATTTTTATATATTTTTTTGCTCTTGCCATCTGCTTACCTAAACTGGCTTTTCTTTGATTCTCGAATGTAATAACAATGATCTTGCTATCACATTATTTATTGTGAAAGAAAAGGTAAAAGTCTCCTCCAGCGTCTGCTTCCTTCCTCCTATCTGGAGTTGGAAATGAAAACAGACCCCAGAAGCTTGCATCCTTTCTCAATCCTGCTGTTTTCACAGATGCATGCTGGGTTTGCAACAGAGTCCACAAGCCCCCTGCTGGTGGGGCGACACACACACACACACACACACACACACACACACACACACACACACACACACACACACACACACAGACACACACACTTTTCCAGTGCCAAAACCAAGTCTATGCCAAACCCTGTGCTGGAGAAGCCTGCGGTTCACTCCGGAGACTTTACACTCGGCTGAAATGGAAACAGTGACTTATCGATACAGATTGCTGCAATGGTGATGGAGAACGACACGGTTTTAAATAAATGATGAAGAGTATCTCCAGTTCCTGATCTTCTTCACCATAACTACCATACACAATCATTATTTCTCACATTTATCTGCTCTGTTTATCAGTCTGGCTCTTACGGTTGCGTTCACTCATAAATTAACTCCACAGTTCCATCCTGAGCTCGGGTTACTTTCTGTGTGCTTCTGGGTTTCCTCTGAGTTTTCTGGTTTCCTCCATGTTTCTGACCAGCATAAATCCTACCATAGTATTTGCCCGTTTCTTGTTGTAGTTCTTTTTGAATGAATGGATAAAACTTGTTTACTTATAAATGATCATTACAAGAAGGTCTTTCTCAGCAGCTCATGTTCCATCGAAAGAACCAACATGAAGGAAAGAAAATTCTGAAACCCGTTTTCCAAGTTTTCAGGCCAGAACTCTGATGATCTCCAGGCTTCAAATCTGCTCCTCAACATTCACAGACACTAATGAAATTGGTATCTTGGAGAAATTTAGCCTGCTTATGACAGTTTTCTATCACAGAGTCGTATAAAAGTTTTAAATGCTACTCAGATTCAGGTGAAATGTGTCAGTAAGTCACATGTACTGTATAAAGAGTTTTTTCCCTCCCAGTTCTACTTTAATGACTTTCTCATGCCTTGATGATGATCTGAATCATGGTTTGTATGAATGTCTGTATGGGGCATTACGAGCAGATGTCTGTAGATCCCACACACATGCTCACCTGCATAGAATTCTGGGCTGTAGACTGCACCTACCACAGGATTCAACTTCCAGCCTGAATCAAAAAAAGAGATGAGGAATTAGAATCTGTACGTTCCAACACGTTTTTTTAACCGTAAAGAACAAGAGCTCTCAGGATCGTTCTGTTTGTCTCAGGTCTCATCTCTCATTCGGAGCATTAATACAGTTTTCTGAGCCACTTTATCGATTCATATCTTTTTCTAAACTAGTCATTGTGGTGAAAATAACAGTGGGACAGACGGTAAAGAAAGCAGGATAAATCTATCAATCAGACTTTATTTGCGTTAAAGGAACAATCTTGCCTTTTGTATCACTTTGTATTAAGCTCAGACGTGTCCTCAAGGAACTCTGACCACTTACTGATGTTTAAACCGAGATAAATAAATGCTTTAACAAAAGCCCACTCACCTTGTTCAAAACCTTGTTTATGGGAATCTCGGGTGATTATTAATAGAGGTTAGACCGATTCGGCGGTTTTGACGATTAAAGGGCACTGATAGTTGATTGCTAAAACTAACGCCTATCAGCAAAAATTCTTACGGATAGTTTTTCCAGGTTGCATTATACAGTACGAGAGCAGCCTCTAGAGGCGAATCACTGATGCCACATGCTGTCAAATGGTCTTTAAAAATTACTTTTGAATGTATCCTTTTTGTTACTATTTGTTTGAATGCATGTCTTATTTTCCAAAATATTTATTAATATAATTCATATAATCATATATATTTAATTTAGCACATTTTCATTATTCAGTACTTCTTTTTTTTTTTGGTAACAAAATTCAGTACTATTTTATACTTTTTTATTTTATTCAGTATCCATTTTAAAAACAGTCAGTTGGTTATTTGCTTATCGGCAAGAACTATTCTACCTAGCTGTCAGTAAAATACACTATCCATCGGTCGACCTGTAATTATTAAGGTTTAAATATCTGCTAGACGTTGCATCACATCCTCCAGCTAAGAAGCTTCTATTTCGCACGCTCTCAGCTCCAGAATCACTAATTGATCTGAGCCCTGTTTACACTGCTTTTATAAAAAACTATATATTTTTTATTTATTGCACCGATTTATTGATTCTTAAACATTGTTTAACAGATGAAAATTGCGTTCCTACCGTTTGCATATGGGTTGACTGTCTTTTTGTTTGTCATTACTCGCGCCGTCGCATTGTTCACCTGAGCACAACGAGAGCGAAGTCAGTACGTCACAAGACCGAAACGGCATCAAATGTTGAAACAGTCTGCATGCATTACGCTAAAATATATATGAACATAATCCGAATAATTACAGTTGTCATAAGCAAGAGTAGACTTTAAACAGATCTCATTCATCAATACTAAGAAAAGGACATACAAAGCAAATAAAATCAACATTTACAACAGTGTCATCATGAAGAGATTGTTCAGCATGCACCATCAAAACATAAGAGCAAATCTGAAAGGAAAACAATGTGAAAAAACAAACTAACAAACAAAAACAAAGCAAAAAAAAAAATCAAATAAATAAACCCACACATACACACGCACACACACACACACACACACACACACACACGCGCGCACACACACACACAAAATGCACAAACGAAATGCTTATCGCACATGAAAGAACATGCAGTGGAAAGAGGGAGGGGGATGAAAGTAAAAAAGAAAGGAAAACAGAAGGACAAACAAGTGAGCTGTTGTGCAACATACACGAAAACTTGAGAAGTAGATCGGAATTGTTGGAAAGGAAGCAACACTGAGCATTCAAACACTCGGGCCAAGAGCCTTTTTTGTGTCATTGCAAGAAAAATCAAATGAATAAAAATAAAGGAAATAATAAAAACGTAAGAAAGAAACACATTCCAGATTGAACGACAGCTAAAAAAAAAAAAAAAAAAAAAAAAAAAAAAAAAAGGGTGCACTGGTTAACACAATAAATGGAGTTAACAGTCGGAGTAAGATGTGCAACGAATCAAGTCCAAGCCAATCAGTGCCTGTCACGCATCTAATAAAGTCCACGTGTACCAAGAGAAACAGTATCAAGGAGAACGTAATCAAGAAGGAAAAAAAAAAATCAAAAATAAAAAAGGTCACGTGGTTTGCAGCGCGAGATGGCAGATGGATTTCTCCACTTACCATTGGGATTTCAGCGTGTGTGTATTGGCTAGTGAGAGTTTGGTGAAGGGCTCTACGGGCTACCGTAGGAGAAGAAAGGGAGGGGAGGGGATGAGAAGCAAAATATGCAATGTCTTACTAAAATGCGACAACACGTCACATCGGAAAATAAAAATAAAAAAGTAGGAAAAGAAAGAAGTGGAGACAGTGTTGAGTGGGAAAACCGGTGGTGGCGAGACTCATTGTTTCCTCGCAGTTGCATAATGCAATTTTTCTCTCTGAAAATGTTTTTTTAGACTCTTTTTTAAGTCTATTTTTATTTCAAGTTGAGAACGAAATTGGAAAAAAAAATCAGGGCAATTAGGGGGCTCCCTGTTAGATGTACAGGCTGTCTAGGTTTGGAGCTGCCGCATATCTCCTGATCAACCTCGCAATAAGGCCTCATCAGATTAAAGCGGGTTGCTCGCTTATGCCGTATCGACACGCTGCACCCATTTGCTTGTTAAATAAGAAACAAAAACGAGATTAAAACAAAAACAAGCCGATGGCAACTTAAAGGGAGAAAAAAACACAAAAAAAAACGATAAGCGCTTTTAGAGAGGACGGATATCGAAGCGATACAACTGTCAGAGTTCAATGAGTGAGGCGAAACCAGACGGGTAAAAGGTCAGGAGGCGGGGTTTTTTTGGGGGGAGGGGAGGAAGGGAAGGGAGGGGGTTGGGAGGTGAGGTCACACACACATATGTAAAAGAGGAATCGACGTATTAAATGACAGTAAAGCAGACACATAAAAAAAACACTGATAAAAAAAAAGCAACATAGAAAAAAAACAAAACAAAAAAAAAACATTAAAAAGTACTGTTTTTTCGAGAAGGGAAATATTTGTTACATGCACCTCTATTTTACGGCCTTCTACCACCGTGCCGTGTAATTTCTCCCTCGCCCTGTCCGCATCAGCACTACTTTCGAAAGTTACGAAACCAAAACCCTGCATGCAGGTGGGAGAGGGGGGAGAACAACATGCACATCATTAATTCAGTCAGAAAAAAACGATCACGAGGACCAAACAAAAAAACGATAAGAGTGATAAAAAAACCCCCTTGAGCTCTACCTCGCTGCCATTCTCTTACACATTACTGCTGCTGCTGCTTTTACAGACCTCCCTGCTCCTTTTAATTTGCCCCTGCGCCATGCAAGCATCAAGACGGGCAACCATTAAGCCAAAGGCGTGAACAATAATTTACCAGTTCAGTTAGAACCTCTAAAGAAAACAATAAAAAAAAAAAGAAAGAAAAAAAAAACAACGAAAAATTATCTAAAGTCATTGTAGCTTTAACTTTAATAGTTAAATCTGTTTTGAAAATCTTCTTTCCCATCTGATCAATCATTTTTAAATGAATAAATATTAACAAAAAATGGCATGTTTTAAAAAAAGGTATTGCTTTTAGGGCACATAGACTTTGAGAAAGACTGAGAGATAAAATTCAACTCGCAACAAATCATTTGAAACACAATCTCACGGCAAATTTTAAGAAATCGAGATTAAAATAGTGAACGCGTCTAGCCCCGCCCCCTTTTCTTACAGCGCCTCGCATCATGTCGGGAATTTATCATTGATGAGGTTCTAAATTATTCCAGTTACGACCTTTAAGTAAAAACAATCTTCGATTTTTCTTTTTTAAATTTATAAAAATTCATACAAATCAGAACAAATAGAATTGGTTGGTTTTTGCTGTACAAAAGAGTCAGAACACAAGCCCCGCCTCCAAGTTTCATATATAGTTTTATAAACTGCTTCATAACAATGGTTTTGAATTCGTAATTGCGTTACATCTTCTTAAAATATATCTTCAAACTAACCAGCGACGAACATTATTACATGTATATAATATAAAAATCTGTTTTTTAAAGTTAGATATAGTTTGATTTTATATTAATTAAGTCGTGCAGTAAAGTAGAAACTTTATCCCCAACCCTAACCTTTTTATATCTTCTAATAAAACGCAAATCAAACCTGTTAAATAATGTTAACAATTAATATACTATAGAGAAATGTTTTGTGGACACCTGACCATAAGATTGTTTTTTGCTTCTTTTAGAACATCTCATTCCATATTTTAGTGTCCATTTTGCTGTTATAATGAGCTCCACTCTTCTGGGAAGATGTTCCACTAGATTGTGTGGAGATTCCTTCAGCTACGTGGGTGTTAGTAAAGTCAGGTACTGATGTAGGTGAAGTGTGGAGACCTGGGGTGCAGTCAGTGTTCACATTCATCCCAAAGGTGTTCAATCGGATTGGAGCTCTACAGCAGGAGGTCTTCCACTCCCACCCATGTAAAGTTTTTATGCTGGAACAGGTTTGGGGCTGAATTGAATATAAAATTGAATAATACCGCATCTTAAGACGTCCTATACAGTTGTGTCTCCAACTTTGTGGTGAGATGTTTCATGAAGAACCACAAACTGCTGGAAAAGTCTGAATACTTTGGTCCCTGTAGTGAACGTTACTTAACGATCGTGAGAGTGAACGCACTATTTAACCCCCAAACACTAGAAAATTGTACAAATTCTTGTAAATTTGCCAGCATGAGATTGTGTTTACATTTTAAACAATAGATCGAACTGTATAGCAACGTAAATAAAAGAAATCGTCTAGTACTATTACGACTAAAGTAAATAGTGTATCATGAGAGAATCTGGGGCTCACACAGGGAGCTAACAGCAGATCTACAGCAGCTTTGTTTAAAGTGTTAGCAAAAACGCTTTTCTCACAATAGCTTGTGTGTTAAAATAAAGAAAGAATAAAATTACAGTCAAATACATTCCCAGTTTTTATGAATAAATCAAGAACAATAGCAACACTGTATTTTAATAGAGCATTTAAATATTATTATTATTATAATTATTAAAACTGTATAATATATTTTTATTGAAAGCATGCAAAGGAAATGGATTGAAGTACATACCTTAGATCCTCTCTCATTAAAAATGATCTCAACATCTAAGATTTTACCAAATTGCTGAAAGAAAATAGAAAAGATTATTAATCATATTTCCTTCAAGTATTATGATCATTCATATTCTTAAAAAAAACACGCCTAATTAGTCCCATTCACAAATAATTTTTGGGGGGTTTTTGGCTATCATCGCTAGCTAAACGCTAGCTAAAAATGGTAGTTAATATGATTTTGTAATTGTATTCATAAACATTGTAACTAGCTAGCAACACGGTGCTAATCTGACAGGATTTCTGAAAGGATTTTAAATAATACTTGTCAATTTTGAAACTGTGTAGTAGCCAGTTAGCAAAAATTGATCAACTTGACTGGATTCCTGAGATGCAATATCTTTACGCAATTAATTTTCTAGCGAAGGTCCGACAGAATTTCCAAAAGTTTCAGTCATTAAGATTTTGAAGCTAAAACAAGCTATTCTATTTTCAAAACTTCTTTTTAATCATATGTATTTTATAAATCTTATACATTTTTTTAAATAATATTTAATGCTAGCATGCTAGGAATTAAGAGCATACCTAGCACAATTTCTAAGGTAAATTTTTGTAAGGGTTTAGCCTGATTGGTAACATTAGCCTTTTTTTTTACAAGAGCATAAAAAAAATCTTTACCTTTAATCTTAAACCTGAACGTATCAAAAAAAAAATACTTAGCAAACACAATCACGTCTTTATTTGCTCAAAAATACTTTACAGTCTATTACTTAAGATCAAAATTTTGAAGATATATACAGTGTTTTGGTTAACGTGATTTGGGAGTTCAGGTTAGAAGCAGGATCTTATTCTGGGCGTCACTGCCGTAGCTTCTGTCTGGGTCGAAAGGCTTTGAAAATCAGGTGTGTTTTCCGAGTGACATCCTGAATGAGCTCCTGCTTCTGCTTGGGTGACCCGAAGCGCAGTAAACACCCGAGCTGAGACTGTGAGAGCGCACGGTACTCACGCCAAACATTTGCCTGAGGTCTGGATCTCTGAACCTGAAGGGAATGTTGGAGACGTGAAGTCGCTTCGGCTGCGACTTGTTTTCTGAGCTTTCGGAGGACTGCGTCTGTTGCTGGCTGTCTGTCTGTGCTGCGTCGTCTGTCTGCTGCAAAAGAGAAGGATAGATAGAGAAAGAGAGGTTAGGTGAAAGAATGCAAGCCAGATGTCTTGGATTCGAAAAAAAGCTGTTCTCAAAGGGTTCTCCGGAGGAACCGATGATGCTAGAATTTTTTCATTTCATATCCTGTTCATGTCTCATGAATGTGACCATTTCAATAAAAACTGATCCTCTTGTTAAAAAAATAAATAAATCTGGAACCTTTATGGGGTCGTTCCTCTAAATGAACCTTTAAAATATTCAAACATGAACCGTATAAGTAATGCTCACCAAACCCATGACTATGTAAAGAACACCTCGTCCATGGAACCCTTCTGATTCTCCAGACATTCTTTAGGAGATGGTTTAAGTTTTCTAAAGCAGTCTGATATCAGTAGTGTGTGCACCTGGATCAAATCCATTCACACTTGAAATGTGTAAAACGTTATTTCAGACAATCTAGAACTCCTGTATCATGTGAACTGTACTATAAGACCATCTTTGCTCAGCCGGCACTCCGTGATGCCCCTTGGAGCCTCAGCACCGTCTACGTCCTGTAAGTCTCAGCTTCTTTCTAGCCACCTGCTCCTCCTGACTCCTCTATATGAAAAATGTAGATTTCACATTTCATACACAAACACACACACACACACACACACACACACACACACACATATACACACATATACACACACACACACACACACACACACACACACACACACACACACACACACACACACACAGTTCGTTTGATGCCTCATGCTATAGAAGTGTATGAAGGGAGTTGGAGTGGACAAAAAAGGCAGTGGGTAAAAAGTGACACGGTTGCCTTCTCCTTCTTTCTTTCTTTCTGCTCTCTCGTCTTGTTCCATGGCTGAGTGACAGCCAGCTCTTGGTGTCTATCTCCCTCCAAGCTAGGCCTCATACATGTGTGTAGAGCGTGTGATGGGCTTTAAATATGTGTGTGTGTGTGTGTGTGTGTGTGTGTGGGATTTATGTTTCTGAGATACTGCCCTAGCTGGAGAAAATTTCTGCATTTAGCCCTTTTCTTTTGTGTGTGTGTATGTGTGCGTGTGTGTGTGTGTGTGTGTGTGTGTGTGTGTGTATGTGTGTGTGTGTGTGTGTATATATAATATGCGCATATGTTTATTTTTCTTACTACTGCCTCATCAAACAGGAGGGGAAGCTCAGCTCAGCTCAGCTCAGCTCAGCTCAACTCAACTCAGCAGTGCCTGGAGATATTTTTAAAATCTCAAAGAAGACTACAATCATTGTGGCATCCTCTGCCTAGTCCTTATATACATCCTGTCCTCAACTGTCCTGCTGTCCTCGCTTCCAGCACGTGTGCAATTACAAATTCCTATCAAAAACACCATTTTAACACTTAAATTGTACAGTTTCACATCGTTCATCAATGCATCTCAAAATCCAATAAGGAGTAAAACACTTGTGTCCTGATGTTAAATCGCCGGAAACACCCGAAAAATTATTCTAGTCACTTACAATATCTAAAAATAATTAGCAGAATATGTTTTATCCATTTATAGTTACATTTACACTTGTTACAAAAACGACTGACACTTGACGTCCATCCATCTATAAATCGTACACAACAATCGTGTAAACGTCACCTTATCAATGACGCCTGAGTTGTTTATGAGGACCTGTTACTATAGAAACGTGAATAATAGAAAAAAACAAGTATGAGAGAAATTATTTAAGAAATAATAATTTGAAAATATTTATTTGTGAGAATGAGAATACACATATCCCGATCAATGTAAAAAAAAAAATACGTTTTAGTTTTTTTCCGCTACGTGTCCACACTTTGTTTTTTTTTATTTGTTTCCCAGAAGCTGCTCATCTCCACTGTAACGTTAGAAAATCTTTACGTCCCTGTTCTGCTCGAGCAAAACGTAAGAAGAGTCGACCTGCCTTTTATTTACGTTCTGGCTCTTTGAAACGTCATGGCAACGACTAACAATTTTTTCAGAAAAATGCGGTTTTCACACACGGTCTACACACAGCGTTTTCAGGTACCACATATTGACTGAAAACACTGTCTCAGTGAGGACGAAAGGATAAAATGGAGATACAATCCATTTTCAGACAGAAAACTATTAGTGTAAACACGGCCTTAGACAATTGAATGAACACCTTTTAACCAATCAGGATGCAGAATTCAACAGTGAGTGTTGCGGTATAATTAATCCAGATTAGTATTTTGGATTTAAATCTAAAACTGCAAAAAAATTTAAAATGTGTGTGTGTGTGTGTGTGTGTGCGTGTGTGTAATAAAGTGGTACCTAAGTGAGTGTGTGTCTATAGAAGGTTTTTAGATACATGTGTTATGATCACAGGAAATGCTGCAGGCAGTATCGCATATTAAACCTGGGACACGATAAAAGAAAGAGAGAAGACATCCTGACGATCCGAACGTGTACATCAACATCGCAAACGCCGCGAGCTACAACAACGAGAAGTAGACAGAGATGTAAAGAATTGCATTGGAAGTCTTTTAAGATGCGAAAGTCCTCGGGGTAAAAAGGCGAAACGACGTCTGTGTGATATTACAAGTCATAAAGAAAAATCTCGCCCACTCGGAAGTTATACAGCGGCACGTGATCCAGATAAACGCAGCAGTCAAGCGTCACGTGTAAAAGTGACACAGTGTTATTGCGCTGGTCAAAATGGAACGACTCGAATGCGTAGAGTTTCGTTTTTAACGATCAGCCTGCAGAAGAGACACACTGGTGAGATTATAATTAGAAATAAGCACATTCTGTTTTACAATAGTAATAAAGCGAAAGGGGACGAGGGGGCGTGGCCAACTGCAGAAACTACCATATCATACCTTAAAGGTGAGTGAAAGAAAGAAAGAAAGAAAGATAAAAAAGAGCAAAGAAATAGAGAAAAAAGAATAAGTAGGGAGAAAAAAAGGATGGGCAGAAAGAGGGAAAATAAGAGGTAAAGAAAGAAGGAAGGCAAAAGAAATATGAAAGAAGAAAGGAATGCAGGAATGAAGGACGGCAAGAAGTAGAGAAAGAAATAGAAATAAATGATTTTTGAAATTTTTGGAAAGAAAGAAAGAAAGAAAGAAAACAGGAAGTGATGTAACTGATGAGTGAAAATGGAGGTTAAAACGTGTCTGTGTGAATGAAAGAATGAGAGAATAAAAAAATGAGAGAGAGTAAGACACTGTGTGAATGTGCAGGTGAATGAACGACAAAGAAAGAATGAGAGAAATAGATGAAAAAACCAGAGAAATAGAGTGAAAGAGAGTAAAAGAATGAGAGGAAGAGGAAATGAACAAATAACAGGATGAGAGAATACATGAAGAATGAGAGAGAGTAGACACTGGGAGAATGACAGAATGAAAGAATGATAGAATGAGCGAATGACAGAATGAAAGAATGATAGAATGAGCGAATGACAGAATGAAAGAATGATAAAAGGAGAGAATGACAGAACGAAAGAATGATAGAATGAGTCAATGACAGAATGATAGAATGAGCGAATGACAGAATGAAAGAATGATAGAATGAGTCAATGACAGAATGATAGAATGAGCGAATGACAGAATGAAAGAATGATAGAAGGAGAGAATAAAAAATGATAGAATGAGCGAATGACAGAATGAAAGAATGATAGAAGAAGAGAATGAAAATATTACAGAATGATTGAACGAGAGAACAAGAGAATGAGAGAACGACAGAATGAGAGAATGATAGAAGGAGAGAATGAAAAAAGTACAGAACAAGAGAATGAGAGAACGACAGAATGAGAGAACGACAGAATGAGAGAATGAGAGAACACATAAAGAAGACGAATGATTATAAATTCATGTTCATGTTTAAAGTCGCACAAAGTTTCAACAAATTCACTTGTGACACTACAGATTTCTCTGAACTTCAAGTTCACACACCAACTGGGAAACATCTCAGGGTGAACTGAAGGAAATACTGCACTGAAGAAATCAATAAATACATGATGTACTAAAAATAAACCTTTCTACACAATATCAGAGGAGAGAACAATGTAGGAAAGAAAGAAACAGAAGAAGCGTTTTCTAAAATAGAGACAGAGGTTTAAAGAAAGAAAGAGGTGTAGAGAGGGGTTGAAAGTAAAAGAGAGATGGGGAAAATAGAGAGATAAATACCAGCGTAACGAGAGAAATGGATGTTAAATGAGAGAGAGAGAGGGGAGAGAGAGAGAGAGAGAGAGAGAGAGAGAGAGAGAGAGAGGTGTACAAAGAGATGAGTGTGGAGAAAAAAGGCATGGAGGGGAATAGAGAGATTTCTGAATGGAAACAGGAAAAGGTTAAAAAAAGATCATAGGTTTTATCCGTTTATAGTTACATTTAATGTTCTCTCTTATAGTACTGAAGCTGTAAAGTGGTTCCCCTTAGCAGTCTCTCTCTCTCTCCCCCTCTCTCTCTCTCTCTCTCTCTCTCTCTCTGTTTGTGTAAACTCGTCCTCGGCGTGATCTTCTCGTCCTCCCCGCAGCTGACGTCATTATTCTTTAGGTCTCGCTCTGGATTTCTGCAGACGCTGCACCAAAAACCTGAGCTGGAAGAGACGTCAGCTCCACAGCTCACTGGGATTAAATCAACATTTCAGCCTGTTCAGAACGAGCATAAAGAAGAACAGGGGCAGCGCTGCAGCTCCGGCTCCTGCAGCCCAGTTAAACGATAAGAATATTCTGTCGTTCCTGTGTTTCAACACAATCATGGGCCCAGAGCCAAAGTTAAAACACACTGCGCGAGGATGCAGCGCGCTAACAGCTGACACTCGGTTCCGCATGCCATCTGCGTAGCGCTCGTCTCCCCGCTGGCACACGCTCTCCACTTCAAACGGGAAAATAAACAAACGTGTGAGGGAGAGAGAGAGAGAGAGAAAGAGAGAGAGAGAGCGAGAGAGATTGTAGCTTTCACACACTTCACTCCAAAACACTCGTCTATTAACAAATACACGAGTCACAGAGACGTGAGAGCAAGCGATCGATATATAACACTGTCTCCCACTGACACACTGAGAATGGAGGGAAAGAGAGAGAAAGAAGAAAAGGAAAGAGAAAAGAAGTTGAGGAGCAAGCAGAGAAAAGGAATAAAAAAGGTGTGCAGAAAACTGAGGAAAAAAAAAGGTGAGGGAAGAAGGAGGGAAAAATGTAAGAAAAAAGAAGTGCAGGAGGAAAGGAAAAAAGTAGAGAAAAAAATAAAGATAGAAAGAAAGAACAGGATTTATGAGTGAAAACAGGAAGTGATGTAACTGATGTGAGTGAAAATGGAGGTAATTGTTGTTACTCCCTCATATTGTGTGTGTGTGTGAAGTGAACGTCTGCTGATGAGAGAGAAGGATAGAATACAGGAAAAAGAGAGAGTAAGACACTGGGAGAATAACAGAATGAGAGAATGCATGAATGAATGTTGAATTCAAAGAAGAAGTGCATGATAAAATAAAAGAATGAGTGAATGACAGATTGAAAGAATGAGCGAATGATGAAATGAAAGAAAAAGCGACTGATAAAATGAGTGAATGACAGACTGAATGAGATGATACAGAAACGAGAGAGTGGGACACTGGGAGAATGATAAAAAGAGAGAATGAAAGAATGAGCAAATGAGACAAAGGGAAGAAAAGAACGAAATGAGTGGAAGAGAGTAAAATAATTAAAAGAAAGTAGAAGTAATGAGAAGAAGAGAGGAAGAGATAAAGAGCGAGTGAGAGAATAAAGGAGTCGTGCAGCAGCCAATCAGAAGGCAGCGATGTGTGAGGTCATGCTGTAATGTGGGAGTAAGTGATGTGACATGTTTCTCTGTTCCACACTTCACTCTCTCACGCTGCAGGTGTGTGTCTTCTGCGCTCGACAGGAAACACGACTCTCACTCTCCCAGGACAAGGATGAGCGAGGAAGGCCAACCGAGCAAGACAGCTCACACACACACACACACACACACACACACACACACACACACACACACACACACACACACAGAGCAGTGAGGGCAGAGAAACAGGCCGGTGAAGCATGGATAAAGTGTTGTAATATGTCAAGACCGCTTACTAGATGTGTAAAAGTGTGAGTCCGTCAGTCGTGTCATCACACGTCACACACGCATCGCACACGCGTCACACGCATCGCACACGCATACACACACCGTTACTTTCCCTAACCAATATCACAAGGTGTTGATTTCTCTTCTTCAATTCAAGCTAATACATTATTGTTGCTATAGTAACTGCCTGGATAAGCAAAAACTATTTGTAGGATTAGTAACAAGATATAATAACAGAAAGAAAGAAAGAAAGAAAGAAAGAAAGAAAGAAAGAAAGAAAGAAAGAAAGAAAGAAAGGAATAAAATGTACCTACAAAAAGGTTGTAGTCTGTTCCTCTGTTTTAACATAGTAATAACACACACACACACACACACACACACACACACACACACACACACACACACACACACCTATATACAGGATTACATCAATAAACCTGGACACCTACAGCACCTACAGAATGTTCACACAAAGAGAGACAACACAAACTAAGAAGATGTAGAGAGAGGAAAAAAGATAAATAGTAAGAGGGAGAGAGAGAGAGAGAGAGAGAGAGAGAGAGAGAGAGAGAGAGAGAGAGAGAGAGGTGTAGATTTGAGCTTCTGCAGAAGACTACAGAAAAGAATGCAAGTGAGAAATGACAATCAAAACAACTGTGGATGAGGTCATCGCTTTGGAGAGTGCTGCAGTTCTCACTAGAACCCTGCAGAGCCCAAGAGAGAGAAAGAGAGAGAGAGAGAAAGAGAGAGAGAGGGGGGGTAACAGAGAAAGGAGAAAACGAGTGAGAGGAGAGGGGAAAAAAGGGAGGGGGGGTATAATGGCTTTTCCATATGTGCTTTTGCCATTTTCTTCTTCCCGGTGCTACATAAAAAAAAGGTAAAAGGTAGATGTAGGAACATCTGGCACCACATCTGCAGAGCAATCACATTTTCCTTTCTGAAATAAAAATCCCCAAAAAAGTTTGAAGGTCTTTCAGGAAACTAGTTTCACTAATAATCGAGCTTTAAAGGAGAAGTGGTGATAAAAATAAAACCTGCACAGCGTTCGTGTTCACTCCAAACACAATCCATCAGCTCAACCGTCTGCAGTGTGAGGGGTGTGAGACGCCAGAGTCTCTCTCTCTCTCTCTCTCTCTCTCTCTCTCTCTCGCTTTCTTTTGTTCGGTTATTTGTTATATATATAAGAGACAGAATTAGAGGAAAGCAAAGCAAAAAATAGAAAGAAATGAATAGCAAAAGAAAACAGGAAAGAAGTAGAGGAGAAGAGCAAAGACAGAAGGCCATTGAGAGACAGGATCCATTCAAATGAATAAAAAGACATTGAAAGATAGACAGAAATAGACAGAGGAATAAAAAGACAGAGTTAAAAGGAAGACTGTGTGAGACAGACAGAGGAAAAGAAAGACAGAGAAAACGACAAACGGAAAGAGATGGACTGTTAACGGAATAGAAAGACAGACAAATTGAGACAAGGAGAGATATATAGAGAAAGAGTATGATAGAACGAGTGTAAGAAAGAGATAAAGGCAGAGCGATGGAGAGAGAAAGACAGAGAGAAGAAAACCAAACAGATGTAGAGAGAAACAGACAGAAAGGCAGATAGAAGGTGGCAAACAGACTGAAAGACTGACAGAGTGAGAGACAGAAAAACAGATAGCAACACAGAGTTAAAGGGCAGAGAAAGGGGAGAGAGGGAGAGAGGGAGAGAGGGTGAGGGAGAGAGAACTATAAAAATAAAAAGACATGCGGTGTGAGAGAAGGAGATGTAGGCAAAATAAAAATAAATCCATGCAGACAGAAACAAACTGACAGACAGATAGAGTGACAGACTGAAAGATGGATAATGAGAAAGAGGAGAGAAATACAAAGAGAGCGAGAAACTCGGAGAGAAATAAAATGTACAGGAATACACAACACTGGGGAGAGAGA
Source organism: Silurus asotus (assembly GCA_024362625.1). Classification (NCBI taxonomy): domain Eukaryota; kingdom Metazoa; phylum Chordata; class Actinopteri; order Siluriformes; family Siluridae; genus Silurus; species Silurus asotus. Next base: position 1,471,882 of record MU551605.1, read on the forward strand.
GAGAGAGAGAGATAGAGAGAGAGAGAGAGAGAGCAATAAATAGATAGAAAACAGACAGAAAGTACAAGCAGAAAGGCAGAAAGACCGTTGTGCAGAGAGAGGAGACATACAGACACAGAGAGCGAAAGAAAAACAGACGGAAAGATAGAATCAGTGCGACAGAACGACAGACAGTCTGTAAAATACTGTAAAAGAGAAATGCAAAGATTTACACAAACAAAAAGAGAAAAAGGAAGAGAAAGAGAGGGACTGTGTAAGAAAGAGAGAGATTAGAGACACAGAGAAAATAATAGAAAGAGAGAACATGAAAAAAAGAGATGGAAAGAAGCATATAGACGAATGGATAGACAGACTGTGAGAAAGAAAGATAATTAAAAGATACATAGGAAAGAATAGAAAGACGGAGAGGTAGAGGGATGGAAAGAAACAAAAAAAGAATTAAAAGAGAGACTGTGAGAGAGAAGGGTGGAAAGATGCAGAGAGAGGAACAGTAAAACAGACTGTGAGAGAGAGTGGGATGGAGAGAAGAATAAAAACACTGTGAGAGGGAAAGGGATGGAAAGACACCGAGACAGAAATAGAAGGAGAAACTAAGAGAGAATGAGGGATAGAAGGATACGGGTTGTGAAAGCGAGAGGGATGAACAGATATAGAGAGAATAGTAAAAAGACTGTGAAAGAGAGAGTGATATAAAGATGCAGAGAAAAAAAATGGGAAAGATGGATTAAAAGATACAAAGAAAATGATAGAAAGACAAACTGTGGGAGAGAGACAGATGGAAAGATATAGAAAGAAGAATAGAAAGACTGTAAAAGGGAGAGCGATGGAGAGATGCAGAAAGAGGAATGAAAGAAATGAATGTGAGATTGGGATAGCAAGGTTCAGAGAGGAACAGAAAGAAATACTAAGAGAAAGAGAGATGGAAAGACAGATAGAGGGGGGACAGAAAGAAAGAATGTGAGAGAGAAAGATAGGAAGATTCAGAGAGTAGAACAATAAGCCAGTCTGTAAAGAATAAATAGAAGATGATGATAAGAGTAGACATGTCCAGGCCTGTGTTCAGGGACACTTTCTTTGTAAAGGACACTAAACCTCCTAAATATTTGACTTGGATTTGTCCAGGTAGAAAAAGCTGATCAGATCTGACTCCTCACTCTAAATACTTAAATCTATTAGAACCATATATAGTGAGAGACGTGTGTGAGGCATGTTCAGGACGTGTTGAGGATGTGTTAGACATGCTCATAAAGTGTGTGAGACGTGTTGAGGACACGAGTGAGGCGTTTAAGGGACTTGTGTGAGACGTGTTTAGGACGTGTGTGAGACGTGTTGAGGACTTGTCTGAGACATGTTGTGGATGTGTATAAAGCTTGCTCAGGACATGCGTGAGACGTGTTCAGGACACGTGTGAGACATGTTGTGGATGTGTATAAAGTGTGCTCAGGACGTGCATGAGACGTGTTCAGAACATGAGTGAGACGTGTTCAGGACGTGTGTGAGACGTGTTCAGGATGTATGTGAGACGTGTTCAGGATGTGTGTGAGACGTGTTTAGCATGTGTTTAAAACGTGTTTAGGACACGTGCGAGACGTGTTTAGGACGTGTGTGAGACGTGTTGAGGACTTGTCTGAGACATGTTGTGGATGTGTATAAAGCGTGCTCAGGACGTGCGTGAGATGTGTTTAGAACATGAGTGAGACGTGCTCAGGACGTGTGTCAGACGTGTTCAGGACGTGTGTGAGACGTGTTCAGGATGTATGTGAGACGTGTTCAGGACGTGTGTGAGATGTGTTCAGGATGTATGTGAGACGTTTTCAGGATGTATGTGAGACGTGTTCAGGACGTGTGTGAGACGTGTTTAGGATGTGTGTGAGACGTGTTTAGGATGTGTGTGAGACGTGTTCAGGACACGTGTTCTCTTACCGTGGCTGTGCCGGAGACGGTGTGTGCGCTGGAGTCGGCGCTCGGCTCGCTGTGTGTGTGCGCTGCAGGATACATGTTCAGCGTGTGCTCAGGTACGCCGCTCGTGCCCGGGTACTCGGGGGCGGGGTGAGGGTGAGACGCCGGGTACTCGGTGGGCAGACCATTCTGAGGGGGGGCGAACTGGGCGGAAGGGTACGGCTGGGCCATGGGCTCTGGTGGGGCGGGGGCGTCTTGATTACCCTACACACACACACACACACACACACACACACACACACACACACACACACACACACATGCATGAATTAGACATAATACACAAAAAACGGATGTTTCTCATTCTTGGTTCAGAAACTTTGCACTGATCCAACCAATGAGAAATAATCTCCAAAATCTCCAAAATACAAGGAAGAACACACCAATAAAAACTTTCATAAATCATCAGTTAATCTTCAAAAAGTTTTATTTTGATTTCTTGGTTAAATTGATGAATTAAATGTAATATTTTTCGATGCAGACGAATAAACATTTTTCTCGACACTCTTTAATTTCCAAACACTGACAGATCACATTATGAATCAAATTACAATACACTGCAACAAATAAACAAACAAGCACGTCTGTGGCATGTATATACACACACACAGACAAACACATACACACACACACACCCACACACATACACAAACAAACACACAGTGACTTTTATTTCAGAAGCAGCTATCGCATTCAATCAGGTTTATTAACTTAAGCGTGCACACTCTCTCTCACACACACACACACACACACACACACACACACACAGACACACATGCATATGCACACATGCACACACACGCTTGTCTCTCCAGGTGGATGTCAGGTTTCCAGGTGTACTGAGACGCAGAACGCTACAGTGACTCCGCATTAGCATGCACTAGCAATAGGCAGTGGTGTAGTGAGGAGACGTCTGATTCACAGCAGGATAACGGAGCACCACCATAACAACATCTACTGCACACACACACACACACACACACACACACACACACACACACACACACACACACTGTTACATCGTCACCATGTGGAGTTTATCACATTACCAACACCTGGAGAGGGAACAGGAGACAAAAACAAGACACACACACACACACACACACACACACACACACACACACACACACACACACACACTACTAAGACAAGGTTTTCATGCTTAGAGAAGTTTTCCTAAAACGAGACAAAATTAACAAGCTAAAAAAATGTCCTAAGTAGTTACATTTCTGTAAATGTCCAACCAACCTACTAACCACCTGACTGACCACCCAACTGACCGACCTACCAACCAAATGACAAACTAACCACCTGACTGACCAACCACCTAAATAACTAACCAATAAACCAACTAACTAACAAACAAATCACTGTAATAAAAAAACACAACATCTTTACATTAACATTATTGTATTTTGCGTAAATTCTCTTCACGGGTAAAAAGCGTCTGGTCGTAAAATAAGAGCGTTTCCCGGTGTTTCTTGGAAAATGTTGCACGTCACGCCGTTTGCCATTAACACCATCAAACACACAAACACCATCCTGCACTGACACCTCTGGGGAAAGAGAGGGAGAGAGAGAAAGAGAGAGAGAGAAAGAGAGAACAGACGCCCGGTTCTGTAATTAGGCTTTCACTCGATTGAGAGTGCTAAACTCTTTAGGCCTGAGTGTCAAAGACGTGAGAGATGTGTGTGTGTGTGTGTGTGTGTGTGTGTGTGTGTGTGAGAAAGAGAGCTGGAAAAGAGAGCGAGTGGAAAAGCAGTGCAGAAGGAAGAAGAAAGAAGGAGGGAGAGAATAGATGGCAGACAGTCAGGCTCGGCTCGTCTCGGCTCAGCTCGGCTCGGCCTCAGCTTCAGCCTCCTCCCTAATGAGAACCACATTTTGGAGGCCTGAGATACTCTTTACGTGGCAGCGTTCAGGACTCGCCGCTCCTCCGCTCCCAGCCAGAGCTATAAAACACGCTCCACAAGCGCCGGCAGACGTCACCGCACGTCACGTGACACGCAAACCTTCTTTCAAAGTCCAGAAAAGCAAACAAACAAAAAGGACAGTGTCCGGTACCCTGGACATCTCATGATTTCAAGGTTTAAACTGCTTGAAATGACTGCAGAAATCCTTATTCAAACCCACACACACACACACACACACACACACACACACACACACACACACACACACACACACACACACACACACAGAGGGGAGAAAAGCCACCCAGCTGCTGATAAGAGGAGCTGAAGCTCTAAGCTCCGTCTTTCTTTCAGGTGCATGCTCTCTCTCTCTCTCTCTCTCTCTCTCTCACCTCACACACACACACACACACACACACTTTGCAGATTCTGCACAATATGCTTACTAAGCAAAATAAATAAAAAAAATCTACCTCTTCCACCATCTTGCTCTCTTTTTCCTCCATAAACTAAGCAGCTGCCTCCTCAGTCCTGAGCCCTGCAGCATCGGCCCCGAGCGAGCATCAATTATGGATAAGTGAGAGTGTGTGTGTGTGTGTGCGTGTGTGTGTGTGCGTGTGTGTGTGTAAGAATGAGGGAGTGAGTGCAATGGGAGGGAAGTGAGAGGCGGAGAAGGAGGAGGAGGAGGAGGAAGAGGAGATCCATGCTCTGAAAATATTCACTTTTTTCACTCTCTGTTTCTTTTCTTTTTCTTTCTTAAATTCTATCTTTGTTTTTTTTTTTCATTTTTTTCATTTGGAAGTTCAGTTCATTTGCTTCAATTAACCACAAGACGTCAAGATATTAGTTAAATAAAAAATAATGTTAATCGATTAAAATCTGTAATCGCGATTAATCGTGCGATTGTCAGGAGTTAACTCACAACTTACTCGCACCTTTTCATCTGTTTTAAATGTACTTTAATTTTATACTTTGAGTTTCTAACCTCTAATCAGCATGCACATGGACAAATATTGATGCTTTATGCAAATGTATGTTTACTATTAAAACCAAACTCAACATAGAGCATGAAGACTAAATATTCTTGTAAATATTTAAAAGTAATTATAGTATTTAAAATGACGTAAATCATCAGAACACCAAACGCAACTTTTGCTATGTTTCCACACGGATGGTTTTAATTGCCGGTGTGCATCATGGGGGATTTTGGTGCTTCATTTGAGACTGGAGAAAAGAGATTGGAGTAAAGGGAGACTGTATGTCCAGGTATGAATAAAAAATGTAAATAAAAAATTAAAATACAAAAACAAATAAACAAATAACATTGCAGAATTCATAGCTATAAATAAAGGCCACTTATTAAAAACTAATTTAAAAGTTGGTGGAAAAATGGTTTGAAAAATAATGAAACACTGGGTGATGTGACCTTTTAACTTTCTCAATTTGTTCAAAATATGTGTTTAAATTTAATTAAAATAAAACAAAGCATATTGAAATTAAAAGTGTTTCAGGTCTGACTGAGAGACTCAGCTGAAGTCCAGCTGTCTGTGTGAGAAGATTAATCACCTGTGATATTCACGCCATCCTGCTTGATTTAGTAAAGCCATAAACCATGTGGCCCTGTCATACATCACACACACACACACACACACACACACACACACACACACACACACGCTTCACTTAAGGGAGAGAGTTGAAGAGCAGGTAAAGGATGCTGAATACACAATATTTCCTCTCTCCCTTGCTCTCTCTCTCACACACACACACACACACACACACACACACACACACACACACACACACACATAAACCCGGGAAAACGAGCTGAGGCGAGGCTGTCCCAAGCTCCTGCTGGCTCGGGCGCTTTCCCATGGCTCGGACATTCGATCGACCTTCACCTCCTCTTGCTCAATGTGTGTGTGTGTGTGTGTGTGTGTGTGTGTGTGTGTGTGTAAAGAGACAGAAAGAACCTGTAGACTCTCCAACACAGCGCTGGATCCTGTCCAGACCCACAGGGTGCCACTTTGGCCATCGGTTCATCGACTTAAAGGGCAAATTGCTCCCTTGATGCCTTGTGCTTTCTTTCTTTTTCTCTCTCATTCTCTCTCTCTCTTTTACACACACACACACACACACACACACACACACACACACACACACACACACACTCATTATTTCCACCGTCAATTCGTCCCCCATGACTTCAGTGCAGTTTCTGCTCTGCTTTTATCATTTACACAATGTACAGCACTGAAACGCATCCCAAATCCAAAACCGCATTCTTCACCCCAAAATAGGGCACTATTGCAAGTGCCCTCCATTTCATGGCCTTGTCCCAAATGCATGTATACAAATCTCAAACGGCTATAAGCGATAGAATGGCTATAGTACACACTCCATGCTGAAAATCTTGACCCCCTGTTCTGAACTAGTGACAAGTCGATTTGTTCATTTTGAACGATTCTTTAATGTGATTCAAAAGGACGAGTCGTCTCAAAGAGTGATTCGTTGCTTTTCTACTGGAAAACGCACGTTAGCGAAGCTTCGCAAAATCGCTGTAGGTTAACAGAATCGAGTTGTTTTCCTCACACACATGCTATGCAGTGCGTTACCACAGAAAATGGAATCGAATCTTTCATCCCGTTCTTTTGTCACGTGACTCTCATAGACGCTACACAATGCATAAGGACTTTTTTGGTCTGAATCTTATCATTATTGTTACAAAAATGATGGGACCAGAAGATATGAGAGATGAAGCTACTCTTCTCATTAAATTCTTAGCTGCATTGTCATATTTTCATTATTGGAACTGTAGGTCCCCTTACCGTTCTGTATGTAAACTAATGTACCAGTAAATATATCCTGCACCAAAGCACTGCGATTTCAAACAATGCACCGAGCAAGGGGGCGGAGCTTAAATAGTGAAACACCTCCATAACGATGTGATGATCGACAGACACGAGCTGATCCTCTCACAGCCGTGCGTTAAAGTGTGTATGCGGGATAAAGAGATAATTTCAGCTGCGGCAATCGTGTGTGTGTGTGTGTGTGTGTGTGTGTGTGTGTGTGAGTGTGTGTGTATTTTTTACGTTTTTGCGAGCAGCACTATCGGCAGGAACATCGACTCGCTTTCTCTTGCAGTAAACAAATTAATAATGCAGGAGGTTTTGTAGTGCGTTGCTGTGAACCGTTCCAAAAGTAACCCACTTCCCAGCAGGGTTTTTTTCCCCCTCCCCCCTTTTTTTAAACGATATGAGCTTGGTGCAGGAATGCGCAGCGCTAATGTAAGTGTGTGTTTTAACTCTGACGTGACCCAGGCTGATCTTGGCGCAAAAGCTTCCAGAGTGAGTGGGTGGAGGGAGAGAGAGAGAGAGAGAGAGAGAGAGAGAGAGAGAGAGAGAGCGGGAAAAAAACGTGTGTGTGTGTGTGTGTGTGGGTTGCGTGTGCACGGACGAGAAGGTGCGTTCGTGGATGCACATGTATATGCACGTATGCTTTCTGCGTGTGTCCCGGTGTGTGTGCGTGCAAAAACATGCATGCATATTAAAATGTGTGTGTGTGTGTGAGGAGCGAGTTAATGCATGAGGACTGTGCATGGGCCAAGAAACCTCTGCCTTCTTCCCCCATTATCATATTAGCTTGCATTAGCGACTCTCAGCTGATCTTTATCTTTCTCTCTCTCTTCCCCTCATCCCTCTTTCGCCTGCTCTCTTTCCACATCTCTCTCTCTCTCTCTCATGCAAATGAAGACGTAAAGTGGAATCAGTTCATCAATCACACTCGCATGGGGATAACATGGAGCGGGAAGAGGATTAGCCACGTCCTCTCCGGACCCTGCACGAGTCTTTCTCCTGTCACACACACCCACTACAATCAAACATCTTTTTATTTTTTATTTTATTTTTTTTTTCAAAGAGGTGGATTCACAAATTGGGAGATATTTGCGAAAATATTCTTTATATCTCCAATCAAATAACAACAAATAAAATGAATATTCTGTGTTATTTAATTTTGTAACACTTTGGCCAAAAGCACCTCCTCCATTTCCCGGTTCATATTTCATACCGTGCAACACCGAGCCCTGTTTCATTTTCAAGCCAAGCGGTTTGAGACAAAGCCACTGCAGGCACCAAAGTGCGTCCCTGAGCAGTTTAATTAAAATTAAAGAGCTGATATGGATTAAGCGGTGCACCATGACAAACGTAAATCCCGTCAATCATGGAGGATCAAAAAATCGCCGCGGAAAAGGAAACGCTCATCAGCTACTGACATTTCAGTATTTCCCAAACCCACAGAAACACCCTCTCTCTATAATATCAGAACTATCAGGGTATTTGGGTGACCTGTGAGAAGATAAAACCCCTTATGAAGATGGTCTCCACCCCCCAGTTCAAATATACAATTCTCCCCTGGCACACAGCCAAGTGCTCTCTATTGTTCATGAGGAAAGCCGCAGAACCCCTTGATCGTCTGACCGCATGTGACATTTTTGCAACCGAAGACTACCAATTTTGAGGTCGGCTTTCTGCCATTTCTTTGGCCTAACGTTGCACCAAAGATGCAAAAAATAGCATCTCGGGAGCAGGCTTTCGTGAGAGTCGCTGGCGGAGTCTATTTCCAGCACGCAAAACCATGCAATCACAACCGAGTTCCTATTTCAAACACTGCTGGCTGAATTCCACTGCATTTTCTTCCCTTCAGTCAGGGGTTTGGAGACGATATACAGCGTGTGTGTATGGAGAAACAGTAATGATGTCTCCGTGTGTGTGTGAGTGTGTGTGTGTGTGGGGAAGACACTGGCTCCTGGCCTCATTATTTCTGCTGCGGTCCCCTCTACAGGCTGGAGCTCAGAGGGGGAAAAAAAAAAACAATGATCAAAAGCATCAGCTTCCCTCCTCCACCACTTTCCCACCATTTCTCACTTGGATGAGATGGAGATGTGATACAATCGTCTTTACATTGGTTATCTGTCGAGAGGTTTTGGGTTTACTTCACATTTTACTTCAGCGGATTAATAAATGGGCAGATGGAGGGCAGAATAACTGCAGAATAGAAGATCATTTCATTTTAACGTTTGGTTTAATGATGCGTTTAATCTCATTGTGTATTGTTTTTATCTTCCACCCAACAACTAACCAACCTACCTGCCAGTTTGGCAAACAACTCCTGAATGAATCTGCAAGCTTTTTGGAGCAACACAACAATTAATATTGATGATCAGCCAAATAAATGCGCACCAACCAACCGTATCTACCCACCAATCAATTTACTTACTAACAGGGGAGTGGGCCACTAACCCAAACCCCCCCCAACATGCCCTCATCAGCTGAGGTGCCACCATCTATTTTTATTACAACCATATTAATAGTAGGCCTATAAATAGTTAAAAAAGAAAAGGTAATATAAATATTTGAAACGAGTTGTTTATTAGTATATAATATATGTGAATCTCCACACAATCTACTGAAGCAACAGAAGAGTGGATCATATTCTAAGAGCAAACTGAAACTAAATGTGGAATAATGCAATATAATTGCAAGATAATCTATCCACCAGATAAGCAATTGATAAATATTCCTATCTACCCACCCATCTGTCTATCTGTCTCTCTATCTGTCTGTCTATCTGTCTGTCTATGTCAGTCATTACATCTCACTCACTTGGGTATTTGCTCAGACCCTCTGGTCGTTTTAGAAATTCTCTGACGGGAAAGTAGAGAGAAGCAGTTGGCGACGGTACAGGAGTGGAATGTCAATGACATCATGCCGAGAAGAAAGGGAATATGCATGTGGGAGAGGGAGTGTGAGAACCAGATGGTAGATACGTAGTCTGAGTGTCCTTTGCAGCTGTTCCTCTTCCAGTTCTCCTTTGATACACATCAATCCTGAGCGGCTCTGCTTCGCTCCACATGACAAGAGTGTATACATCTCCAAAGCGAAGGCCCATAACCTTCCTCAGAGCCACCGTGCTGGAACAAATCTGCTTTCAATCCCAAGCTGCAAATCTCATGTTCTAACCAGAGTGAACTTTGGAGCAGCTCAGCCGGCTGTGTCCACCCCGTGCACTCTTTTTCTTTCTTTCTTACTTTCTTTCTTTCTTTCTTCCTTCTGTCATTCGTTCTTTCTTATCCCTTTGTTGCTCTCCGTAGACCCTCAGTCCCTGCCGGATTTGGCACACTGTAAAGAGCTCAGCATGTTGGCTCAAAATTGTCACAGTCTCTAATAAAGCAAGGCCATTTGAGATCCATGTTTTGGCTTAATTTGTTAATCAGCCATGCTGGGTCACTAACCGGAATACACACACACACACACACACACACACACACACACACACACAGACACATCTGTAATTACTTATTGGCACATGGTGTGGATGAAGGTGGAGCTAATGGTGCTCTACAGCAGGCTTGGTGATATGGATGAAGCATGGATCCTGTCACACTTCCTTTACAGATCTTATTTTGTTGAAAGAAAGATCCTGAGCATAGTATATATAAAAATGATCACGGCTTTGTGAAGCCAGTATGTTTGCGTTGAAGTACGACAGCCCGTAGAGGAATATGCATCATGCTCGTTGACGTCCTCGGGCTAAGACCGACATGGCACATGGATCACTTCCTGAACTACCTTTTAAACTCCAGACTCCTGCATCCTTCCCTCTTTCCTCCCTCTGAAGCCTCGTGTTAGGGGAGCTGGAGACGTCCTTTGTCATGTTTGCTGCGTTATAGCATGAAAGAAATGGGGCAGGGCTGGGGGAGCTCAGTGATCCAGCTCCAGGCTAACATGAAGAACACTGCGCAGAACAGGAGCTTACTTAACTGCAAAGAAGAAAACTCTGGAATGTGATAGAAAGCTGAACCTGATGCCAGGTACAATAAAGAGTGGCCAATGAGACCTCGGAAGTTTTCCAAGAAAGTCTCCAAGGCCTTAATTAGATTCTAGCAGCATCCATGGCCAACTGCTAGTGGCTCAGTGGCCCTAAGTGACTGCTTATTCCACTCACGCTAAAATTCTAACAAGCAGAACATGCACAGACCTGAACCTAGCAAGAAAGGGAGGTTTGGAACACAACGAGCTCCATGCAACATGTAATAAAGATTAACCTGTGACGCCTCTCCCCTGATTTTGAATCTTTTGTGACTGTAAGCAACATCGTAGCATCAGAGTGCCATGGGGACGAGAAGTGAAGGTTTACACCCCTTCAGGCTAAACGTGTCTTCTAGAGAACAAAAGGCCACCCATTCTCGCTGATATCAGTAATATCTTTCAGTATGTCTCCATGGTGGTCCATGGACCATAAGTGACTGTTTATAACCCCTCCAATCTCTTTTTCCTTTTCTTCCCTGAGGATAGGGCAGTTTGGGGTCCCCCTAGTGGCTCAGGAGGCCTAAGATACCATAGCGTTTATAACTAGATATGTTTTTGAGTGAATATTCTACGCAGAGATCACAAGTTCAAGTAGCTTTAAAAGAACTGCACTTTCATCTACCGTCTGGAGAAAACTTTTTTGTTCGGCATCACAGCAATCGACTAGTTTACAGCGCGGATGTGTGCGGGGTTAAAGTCCATGTGAAAGGCGCGCTAGACACAGCTAACAGTAATGAATGCTAAGAGCGGTGGCAGCTCAGGCCTGAGTCATCAGCCAGCCTGTAGCACTGAAGCGAGAGCGGGAACAGCACACAATGAAAGACACACTCACTTCTCTAGACCCACACACAGCGCTATTAAAAGACTTTTCTCTACTTAGCTCAAGCAATCAGACACACAAAGGCTAGCTGCTTAATGTCAGAATGTGAGAGCGCTCGGGTTATTGTGGGTGTGTGCATTTGTGTATCATAGTCACTACAGCGCTTTTGTGGCTGCGCCGATAAAACATTTACGATGTCGCTGTACGTTTCCACGTTTAGCCCGAGCCACGTGAGGTGCCACCCGCTGTAAAGGCTGCTGCATCCTCACCGCCTTGACTTGCTGAACAATATGGCTGCTGTCACAGCTGCGAACGCGGCCCGAACACGCAGTGCTCATCAGGCCAACGCTTGTCAGGTACAGGTGACGTTAATTACAGGCATTATTTACACAGCTGAAACGCAAGGTGGCAAGGTGGCTCTGCACCGAGCTGTCGGAGCTCGTCCCTGAAACCCACCCCACCACCACCACCACCACCACCACCACGAGCCCTGCGTGCTTTCTCTCCACTCTCGTAACACTGTCTTTCTGCGTTCTGAAAAGAACACGCTGAAAAGAACATTAATCAGACATCACTGTTAACCTTGAAATCGCGTGGCTTCGTCTAGCTCGACTGTCTGCACACGGGCTGATTAAGTTCAGCTTGCGGAGCCCTGCATAGATGCTTTCCTGGTCATTTTGTGTTACTTTCGGAATTTAACTAATATTTACATATAATCGCTTTGTATCAGAATGGGGCGGAGCTTATTTCTAGAGCCTTTTTAACTACATGTGCATTGCTTTATGAACGAATGCATTTTTTTGTTCTGATTATTTAGAGAAAAAAAAAACAAGTAAACAAAATTTGAATTTTTTTCTTAATCACAAAATCCAGTTAAAATAGACACTGAGAGCAGATGAAAGGAGAGGGGATGAAAAATAAAACATAGCCAGGAACAAAGGATGAGCTTTCCTCCCCAGATGTCGTGTGGGTCTCTGTAGGCCTTGTCGTGGCAGATGTTAGGAAGCGGAACTGCGAGAGGTTATAACCAGGCGTGCAGGTACACTAAGAGCAAGACTAATCAGTCACAGATGGACAGGTGCGGCGAGCAGGCCAGGACGTACAGATGTCCGTTGTCCGCGGTACCGGTGCCAACCGGGCCCGTCTCCCACCGTCACTTATTCCAATCACAACAGTGCGTTGTGTCAACATGTCTATTAGCAAAATCTGAATGAAACACTTCACAAGAATTTATCTCTCACACACACACACACAGATTACATTTCACGCCTTCACTCAACATCTTATCAACAATCATCATGCTTGTTTTTAATTTTAACCAATTAATCCCGAGGTGGATTTCCGAGTCACATCGCTACACACATTCCTGCACGACTGAGTCCAGAAGAATGGCATCTGTCATCATTACGCTCGCTTTTCTTCTTCTTATTTTTCAGGACGAGCCGTACCGCCTAACAAGACGCGTCCCGTCGCTGCCAGATGTTTGATATGAATGTTTACACCGTGTAGTAATCTGAGCTGTTAATTCGGAACATGCAACATAAAAATACTCCGAAAGCAAAGCAACATAAAAACATTCGTGTCAGCTGCTGTAACAGTCGCACTATTAATTTTAGCAGAGGATGCAGCATCTCTGAACGTGGCCCATCTGTTATCCTTCCAAATGACCTAAATTGATTAGCCACATGCTACAAACGTGCTGCGTGGAACTATTCGGACAACACGTACAATATCGGGGGTGTACTTTTACACGGAGGGATATTTCGGGTGCCGTCTTTTCTTTCTGGTTCCTTTGCATCGGCTATGATTTCTATAGGAAGTGTCAGTTCTGCTCAGAGGGACTATCTGCTGGGTTAAGAGGAAAAGATCAGGATCGAGGGCTGTATGTTAAACGTGTGACTGCTGGAAGCCCTGGGGTTTCAAGTTGGCTTACTGAAGGTTTGCACCTATCAGATTTTCACCTCCACGTGTCAAACACTTTCCTCAGAAAGCCACAAGCTGTCAGATGGCATCTTTCTCCCTTGGGCCCAGAACTCCCATGCTTAGAAACGATGCTGTCTTCCATTTCTTTTCTTTTCTTTTTTTTTTAAAGCATTTCTAGGAGTCCATCTACAATAATATTCGTGCTGAATCTGAAGGTTGAAACAAAAATGTATTGATTATTTTCAAGCTTTTATGAAACGAATTATTGATTGCATTTAATGCTACCTGAGAAAACTGAGGTCGATGCGATTCGCATCAGGATGCAGAGCCGACGATACGGTACATTAAAGATACATACGAAGCAGCTACCGATGCGATGAGATCCGATTACTATTCAACAAATTGCTATGCAATGGAAAAAATATGATGCGCTGCAATTGATACAGTTCAGATAGTTTCCTTTTTTTTCTT
>MU551605.1:1490833-1583866 GCA_024362625.1 Silurus asotus
GCTATTAAACACCTTCGGGATGAATGTGAACACTGACTGTACCCCAGGCCTCCTCACCTCACCTACATCACTACCTGACTTTACTAACACCCCTGTGGCTGAAGTTCACACACATCTCCACAAGCACACCCCAAAATCTAATGGAACATCTCCCCAGAAGAGCAGCAAATGGGGACCTAATGTAGAATAGGGAAAAGAAAAAAAGAAAAAAAAACATCTCCTGACATGGAGTGTACCAATAAGCTCTTTTTATGTTACCCAACACTTAAAAACAAATGTAAAATGAATAATTTAAGAAAAATTCTTTTCTCAGTCGATCAGCAGCAGATCCCCACTCTTTGAATTCTTCATGCTTTCTGTCTTCGTCTTCTCTTTTTATGCAACATTAATTCAGCTGAGGAAAAAAAAAAAAAAAGAGGAAAATTCCCCCGTCGCCTCAGCACGAGTGTTTAAAATATTCCAAACCAAAGTCTCCCATAAGACATAACTCATGCTGACAATGCCATCTGCGAGGCAATCCCCGCATGCCCGTCTCTGGCAGACATCTTGAGAGCGGATGATTAGATGTTCTTGTAGATCGAGCGATTACCATGACGGCGGAATCGACCTCGCTCGGGTTTCTTCGCTATCGGTTGATGCTTATCAATCAACTTTAAACCTAAATTCATTACGAACCGATCGGAAAATCCAAAATATTCGGCGGTGGTTTGAAAGACACGAGGTAGCCAAGATCATCTGAAATATGACTCGGTTGATTTATTTTTTTTACACCAGAAGTGATTTTTTTCTTTCGATACAAGAGCAGACCAAACTGGAGGTAAAAATATAAAAAATAGAGCAATGATATCACTGTAAGGCAGCGTAACACCGCCATTACCACACTACCATATGTTTCTGTACAAGTTGGTACTGATCTTATTTCGATACAAAACATTTTTGGCGGTACGAAAGAACATTTTAGGACGTGGGAGAAATTTTAACGCTTCTACGCAAAACTCTAAAAACACTGTGAGACCAGGAGGTTCATCATTAGGAAGCTGGAACCTTTAGATACCCTTAAGTACCCTTACGGAACCATTTGTTCTTAGTTATTCAGCTTTTAATACAAATATGTTGAATAAATAATACATATATTCTACATTAATATATATTAAGGATGGTAAGATTCAGCCATTTGCATCGATGCGTCGGCATAAAATTTAGCGATGTGATGCATCAATTTTCTTTTGTATCGCGATGCATCGGCTTTAAACATATTTGCGTTGCCAAAAAATGATTCATTTATATATTATAAGTTTTATATTTGTACTATTCAGAAAGTCAATATTTGATATGTAGATCGATTTTTTTGCAAAACGTGAACACTATGAGACGGAGGCGTGTCCTCAGAGTCACATAGAATACAGATCAACATGGCAGAGGTAGAGCTGCGTCTTTCTGCAGACGGAACAGGAAAAGAACATCTGGTCTGTGTGTTTGTGAAAGGGCCGTACGTCAGAAGTCAGAATTGATGTTCGATTTTACTGTATTTAATTGCAGAGCATCAGATTTTTTTAACTGAATCACAGAACATAGAACACATGACGTGATATTCTTTAACACGTGGAAAAAAAAATCAGTACTGAAGACATCTTTAGAGACCGGATCCTGACCACAGTGTTATTCATCACAACACACACACACACACACACACACACACACACACACACACACACACACACACACACACACACACACACACAAGCTCCCCCTGTTTGTCATTGTCACTGTGGATATCCATATATACAATGCAATTAAAGATAAGACTAATCTCACACACGGCCCGCGCCAGATCTTTCCTTCTCTTCCTTATACGAGGTTCTGCTACGTACGAACGAGAGGGATTAGCTCCACGTTCACATCCTTTAGATTCACCGTGAAAAACACAGCCGAAAGAAAAGCAGAAATTGCGCACGATGAACGTGGAGTTGAACTGTAATGAGAAAATGGCAGTGCGGATTAGCCGATTCATCGTTTCATATATATTTTTATTGGATATTAGGCGAAATTGTCCAACGGTGGTACTGCGATTACTAACCTAGCATCATCTACTAATCATCTACAGGCTCTGACTTCACTACTGCTTTGTGCAGGAAAGATGGTGTAGGCCACACTGCACTTTCTGTATGAGTTCATAGAGCTGAATTAGCGCTTTAGCTAACATAGCATTTAAACCAAAGATCAAATTGTTCAGCGAATCCAGTAGAATTCCGGTTGTAGCCGTTAGCTAGCAGGAAAACGAGTCAGCTAAAGTAATAACTGAATAAATATTCAGCATGTTCTGATTGTTCAGTAGATTAAACCGACACATTCAGCAGTGTGTAAATAAACCCTCTATCCTCTGACTCACGACAGCGTGCACAACATGCAGCGCGAGCGTGAGCTAAATGTAAATAGAACGCATAGGAGAAACAGGTTCCCTCGGTGTGAACACAAAACTGCAGATTTTGCCCGAAGCCCTCAGCGTGATGGGAACCAAACTCTGATTATGAACGATACTCTTTTGCAAGATGTCTGTCTCATTTTGGCAACATTTGAATTTATCTCTTTTTAACTTCTTCACATCTGCAGAAGGTATTAATTCTGCTCTGTTATGGCTCCGAGCCTTGTAATTGCATGATTTGCATTTTTTTTCTCTGGCACCCATTATAAATAATCCACGCGACGCTGCCAAGCTGGCACCCGGCTCGCTTTTTAATCTGGTGAAGCAGTCGCTTTATCGTCGTGTTCGACCCGGGGTTTATCTTTCTGTTGTGGCGGCGCGTCCGCTCATGTGGAAATGTTTACAAAGAGCCAGGCTCGCCCTTCTGCTCGCTAATGCTTCAGTTTAAAGTATTAAGACAGTCGCCGAGCGTTGCTCTAACGCGTACGCATTTCATAACCCACTCGGCTTGCTTGTACTTGCTCCCTTTTTTTTCTTTTAATAGCGGCGCATCACACAGGAAGGTGCGTTTGTATTTATATCGTCGTGTCGTTTATTTCCTTGCTCTGTTCCACGAATCCCTGAGGGGGTTCAGACTTCGTTTCCTGACCATCTGCATTCGCCACATTAACATTTCAAGTGGAAGGCAATGTTCCCAAGTCATAAAGCATCACAGACTCCCCGATGTGAGGTTTCTCCCGTCCTCCCCTCCCCTCCCCGTTCGGACCCGGAGAAGCAGAGCTAAAAACGAATGCAACGCGCTCGCTGCAGGCCTCATCGAGCCTCGGAATAGAAATACGCCAGTCGTTACGTAACCTGCGCATAAGCGAGCGAATTGCACAGCACTAAAGTTCGGCCAGAAAATGACAGAGCAACCCTGAAGGGAACGATGCAAGAACGAGAGGAAATGGATCGTGGAGTTCAGCTAAGCATATTCCACACATCCAAACATGAAATCACAGCAGCGCACAGTCACACTGCGGCAGGATTACATTTATATCATCACATACGCTCTGTTACTACATCATAAATTATTTCGTGATGTCGTAAGAAGGCTGTGGGGTGAAAACCAATACATACAGAAGTCTACAAGTCTACTTCTATTTCAAAGCCGGGTTCACGAAAACGCACAGAAAGCGGTGATCCAAACCGTCCCTACACTCTGGTCTAGGAAGAATTCAGCCTCTTTTCTCACTTCTTCACGCCACCAGTGTTTCCTCTTACAACCGTCTAAGATGGTGTTACACCGACTTACTTACAGATTCCTACTCTGGCTTCTTTTTAAAGGGGGGGAAAAAAAAAACGCGTCAAGCTTGAGCGGCGTGACTTTGATTATACATCACCCCCCACCCCCCCTCCTCCAACTTCTGTCAAGTAGAGCGGAATTTTAAATGAGAGGACCGGGCAGAAAATCTGCATGATGTATTCGGGGTCTAATGAGTGCTAAAGTAGATTGCAGGCACGGGGCATATGCAGGATCCAGCGTCTTTTCCTCACTCTGGAATAATTTAGCCCAGACGTGCGAGCGTGCTGCCGCCCATCAGGATTTACCCATCGAAACATCGCCCGGCGCGAACACACACACACACACACACACACACACACACACACACACACACACACACGCTCTGCTGATGGGAGCAGGGGGTGCAGTCAAGCGTGTTTTTTGCCAGGAACCTCGTAGGTGCTGCACAGACAAGCAATTATTCAAAGCGCAGTCCAGAACTTGCATAACGCCCCGGTGCACCCACATCATGAGTCACCGAATTACATAAACTGGATATGGGGGTATTCTAGCACTCGCGGCTGCTTCCTACAGAGGAAAAAAAAAAAAACGTCTGAAAACCGATACATCGCGCTGGGATGACACGAGGAAAAAAAACGAACGTGTAGTTTACGGAGGATGATTTGTTTTCCGTGTGTAAACGCGTGCCGTGTTCCAGCCTCGCCTCCGAGCACGCTGCGCAACCGAACTATACACACAGCAGGAGAAACACAACGCCGTGGAAATCTACTGATATTGTTTGCTTGTTTTTGCAATTTTAAAGCACGTTAGGCGAAACCTCTACGATGGCAATCTGAAACACAATGCAAGGGATATTTCAACGTCTATTTGTTCTTAGTAATGCAAAGTGGGCGGGGCTTGTTTCATGTGGATGTGTAACAAATGGTACTGGTGTCACTTGTAGGGTGGGGGCGTGGCCTGTTTTTTTAATTATAAGAAGCGTCTTATGCCAGCTAACTAAACACTAACTAGCCAACCAATTATCAAACCAAAGCAGTTGAACTTTTCTAGCGTCGTACTCATTCGAGGTCACGCCATCGAGCTCTGCTGCTTCCATCCATACTTTCATTTTTTTTGTTACTGTTCTACTGTATATTTAGTTGCATGAAGTTAATAAAAAACAACACATCACAAACACACTGGAGGAATCGTTCGACACAGTCATTTGGATTTGTCCCTATACTGAGTTTTAATAAAATTGCTAATAAGTAGCATGAACTTACAAAACCATGTGAACTAGCAAATGAACATAAACTAGCTAATACAACCTGGGGGACTAGCTCTAAGCATGGCTCAAAGAATCGTTAAACGTTCATGAGATTTACGTTAATGTGCTTAACATGCATCAGACAAGAGAGCTGCCGGTTAAGTATGATGTTTTGAATAATAGGCCACGCCCACTGGGTCAGGTCAGTTCACAGTGTTAGGGTTTGATTTACTGTCTTCAGACTGCTGGATGTTTAGAAAAGTTAGAAACTCTAGCGTCCATCTGTTCATCTGATCTGTCAATCATGTATGCTGTTTGGAATAATAGGCCACACCCACTCTGTCAGGTCAGTACTCAATGCTGGGTTTTGATTGGATGTTCTCAATGCTGGGGTTTGATTTTGTGTCTCCACACTGCTGGATGTTTGGTAAAAACTTTGGTGTTAAACAAATATTCATTTATTCATATGAGCTGTCAATCAAGTATGCTGTTTAGAATAATAGGCCACACCCACTGGAACAGGTCAATTTCCGGTTTTAGGGTTTGTTTTAATTCTTCACACTGCTAAATGTTTGCTATAAACTCTGGTGTCAAACAAATATTTATTTATTTATCTGAGCTGTCAATCATGTATGCTGTTTTAGAATAATAGGCCACACCCACTCTGTCAGGTCAGTTATCAATGTTGGGGTTTGATTTTGTGTCTCCACACTGCTGGATGTTTGGTATAAACGCTGGGTTCAAACAAATATTTATTTATTAATTTTCATTACAAGCTTTTAACTTTTTATTTTTATTTTTTGTACCTATTTCACTAATTAACCACCGCTGCATTGCCTTTAAAAACAAAAAACAAAAAAAGAAACAGATGCGAACGCAATCCAAACCACAACATCAGGCTCCACCCCTCCATCCATCCCTGCGCATATTTTAAATCCTAGATCTATTCGAGAGCAATTATTCTTCATCGTTCTTATCACAACAAACAATTTAGTGCCTTAAGCAGGACATATAAATAGCTGAGTGTTCAATTAGAACTTATTATTGCTTCCATAACTCATTTCCAATGCAAATGTCATTAGTGTCGTTATTGTTTCTGCAGCCGGAGAGCCATCAATATTTGAACATGGAGATCAAGCAATTGAGATAGAGATGCGATTGGCGTGTGTGTGTGTGTGTGTGTGTGTGTGTGTGTGAGAGAGAGAGAGAGAGAGTGTGTGTGTGTGTGTGTGTGAGAGAGAGAGAGAGAGAGAGAGAGAGAGAGAGAATGAGATCGAATGGGATCAACAAAATAAACGGTAATTCCCAGCTATTTCAATTAAGCCTCATTATCATTATTATCATCACCATTTAGACACTGCTTGCCATTTTCGCCTCCATTAACAACAAAGGTAACTATGGCCATTACACTTTGAGTGTATCTCTCTCTCTCTCTATCTCTCTCTCTCACTCTCTCTCTCACACACACACACACACACACACACACACACTCGCTCGGCGAGCACCGGCGCATGGTCCTCCGAAACTGCATCATGTTTATAGGCTCGCTCGTAGTTTCATGCTTAATCGGTCGGAGCGTTTCGTTAGTAAACGCACCCCTCCGTCACTCCGTCACCCCTCTGCATCCCGGCGTCCTTCTTCCTCGCTCGTTCTAACGTGTGTGATCCACTCACCGGCTGCGTGTCTCTCGCGAGGAGGAGGAAGAGGATCGGCGTTAGCAGCGTCGGCAGCTACCGAGCGGCTCCATGCAGCCCACTCGCACGCTCTCGCACGTGAGCGAAAGGATCATTTCAAGAAAAGGAGGAGAAGCGAAAAAGAAAGAAGGAGCGAGAGGTAAAAGGAAAAACCGAGAAACAACAACAACAAAAAAAAAGAGTGCCTGAGAGCAACGAGTGCATGAGATGGAGAAAGAGAAAGAAAGAGAGGGGGTGCGTGAGCACACACGAGAGTAGAAGAAAGAGAGAAAGAAAGAAAGAGAGAGAGAGAGAGAGAAAGAGAGAGAGATGGGAAATTAATAATCCCAGAGACAAGTCCCTTCTCTGTTATTCATCAGGCTTTGCGCGAGCTGCAGAGGAGCGGAGATGTGCGAGCGGGAGGGGTAGAGCTCCACACTCCATTGGCTCTCTCTTCTCATTCCTATACATCGCAGCCAATGCACTCATCCTCCCTCCCTCTCCGTCTCCTTCTCTCTCTCCCTCTCTCCCTCTCTCACGTGTACTTTTCTTTTCTATCTGCCCAGAAGTGCAAAATATACAGTATGAAGAGAAAGTGAGTGCATAAAGCAGGACTCACACTCTCACTAGACGATTTTTTTTGATCGTACTTTTTAGTGAATCTCTTTCATTTCATCAAAAACGCTTCCAATTGAGTTGCAATTATCAGGATAGCAGTATTATATAATATATATATTACTTTTATTATTTATATAATACTAATTTACAATACACAATGCTTTTTTACTAAAGGCTGGTGTGAAAGTGTCAATAATTTGGATGAGTTTGAATAAAACCAAATTGATTGTAGTAGAAAAAAATAATAATAATCAGGGTACTAAACTAAACCTGTAGCTTTCTCGTGTGATCTCGTGTGATCTCCTGTAGCTTTCTCGTGTGATCTCCTGTAGCTTTCTCGTCTGAGGTTATATTGAGCTTTATGAGGTTTCCCTAAAATCCAATGAGCGAGCACACAACACACCCTGATTTTTTTTCCCCCTCTGTCTCATCATCGAGGGGGTTCGATCTTTAGCATGAATTACTGTACGGAGTTCCACATGTTTTTCTCGTGTCCCCGAGTTGCTCCTCGTTCTCCAGTTTCCTCCATCCTTCCCAAAACATTCCCTAGGTGAATTAATGACACATAATGCATGTATGTGTGCAAAAGATGTGTGATTCCTTGCAGGATATATTTCCACCCTCACCCTGGGAATTCCCAAGATATACACTGGATCCAAGAATTCCTGAATGAATGAGGATGATTATCCGTATGATTGGGTAAATTCAGAACAGAAATCTGGGCGAGAGGTGCTTCTCTTTGTGCAGACTCCTGAAACTGCATTTCGAGCGCAGGAGTTTTGCGTGCACAGCTGTCAATAATTGATGAGCTTGGCGGAGTGTGCAGCTTTGGAGATAGGCTCAAGCCGTTAGATATTCTCTCTCTCTCTCTTTCTCTTTTTCTCTTTCTCTCTCCTGCATGCTGTGTAGGATGTTATGCCGTGCCACCCACACTTTTAAAGCAAGTGAGCTGTGAAATGTATTCATTGTTAACGTGAGGGGGGAAAAAGAAAATGGGATGGCCGGGAATTCTGGCCTGTATTTTCAGACAGCGACAAATAACACAAAGTACTTGGGGTTATTTTCTTCTTTTCAGCCAATGATTCAGCTTTTAGGCAAGGATTGGATATTCGACGATATCACTGGATCTAAAATTCAATATTTTTTATTTGATAAGGTAATGATCAGATAATTGACGATACCTTGGAATCTGGTACAAAAATTGTACTGTACGATTTACGTATCCGAATCATCCAATCATCTGCCTCCGCTTGTGAATACGATGAATATAAAGGGAGGGGCCACCATGAATAGAAGTCACGTGACTCTGTAATGGTTACGTTTTAACCGAGAGCGCTGCGGTTATATGCCAGCGAGCTGAATCATTAGCATCAGTCATTAGCTACGTATGAATAGTTATTAACTACTCATTAATTAACAGATAGTTAATGATTAATTAATGACTGTGGGGAAAAACTCAGCTAGTCATAAAGCTTAAAACATTTGTTTATTGGAATCTTGTGAAGAGAGAATGGCTATGAAAACTAAACAAGAAGGTATAATGTTCCAAGAAGTTGCACCTGCGACTTTCCTCAAAACCAACGTCAAACACACAACCGTGATTGAACACATCATTCATCCAAGGGTTCGTTCCCACTTTGGGAGAAATATTATAGAGGGCTGAACATTAAAAAACAAAAAACAAACAAACGAACAAACAAACACACTCAACCCCGCCAAAAGCTTCTAATATGAAGGAGTCGTGTGGAATCGTTTAGCGCCACACTCTCTCGTAATCAGATGCATTTTTCGAGGCAGGAAAATAGACGACGTGGAAGATGAGAAAAAGGAAATGATGAGCTGCCACACACACACCCACACACACACGCACACACACACGCACACACACACACACACACACACACACACACACACACAACACAGATTAAGGGGAAAGAAAGAAGCAGTGAGGAATGAATCTGTCCGAAATTGCACCTAGCATGAGTCGCAATGAAGAAGACTGAGCACATTTAAGAAATCCCATCATGCACTTGGGTAGAATGTGGGCAGGATGTGATTATTTCCGACATTTCTGTGTCTTATTTGGGTCAGAAATTCGATACTCATGGAATGCAAACACAAGTTGCTTAGCTGATTTTGTTTGAAGGTGTGTGTGTGTGTGTGTGTGTGTGTGTGTGTGTGTGTGTGTGTGTGTGTGTGTGTGTGTGTGTGTGTGTTTTGGGATGGTTTTGCAGTGCACCACAGAAACAGACGGTAATTACCATTGCCCTTTCTGTCACACCTCCAGCATGTGAGCACACCCACACAGGAAATGGGAAATGGGTTGAGGCTGCAGCGAGCCACCGAAGTCTCTGAGCCTCATTCCCGACCAATTCAAGCTAATCTGCTGGTTGATTCTGGGAGGGGGGGGAATCAACAAACATTCACGCCGCCGAATCCTTGACGCGGCATGCGTCGAGGGCGTGCGGCGTTAGGGAGGAAAAGCGAGCTGCGGGAGCCCCATTCACTATGATTGTCTCATTCAGCCGAAGGCGCTGGCGAGAGAGGCCTTTGTCCGGAACCTGGTTTTGAAGTTCGTCCAAAAGTGTTTTTAACAAATGCTAGTGGAGCTGCACAAATCGCTCTAATCAACGCCTAAATACATGTTTGTGTGGACTGATAATGAGCTGTCCAGAGGAAGGCGTTATTATCTGGTACGCCCCTGTCTGAAACGCAGATGATGCTACATGCTTTGGAATCTCCTCAGCGTTATTAGTTACTAGCGCAGGCGAATGCATCAGGATGCATATTTAAAAAAAAAACGATATAATTAAAAACGTAAAATTTTATGTTACAATAATAGTGGTAGCTTAGTGAATGAGGCATCGGACTTTTAAATCCGAAGATCGTGACTTTAAATCCCAGCCACACCAAATTGCCATTCATGGGCCCCTGAGCAAGGCCCTTAACCCTATAGCTGCTCAGCTGTATGAATAAGATAAATCTAAGTTGCACTGCTCAGCAACAGGATTTGACCCGTCTAGACAATTTATTGCAATAAAATAAGTTTTTTTGGATCATGGTAAGAAAAGGAATATAACAATGAAACAATGAACTCATGGTGTAATAAAGCAGAGCCATCATTACCGTCCTGACGATTACATTCTTCTAACATGACCACTGAGCTGTTTTATTCCTCTCACACCTCAGCCTTTCTTTTACTTATCTTCAAGAACAAACATTCATAGTTTATTTACTTCCTGTTCTCGCTTACCTTAGAGCAGCTATAAACAGTCAATACTCATCAGCTTCAGCTTTTTGAAAGCATGACAGCATGGCCAACACAGTTCCCCTGAACTGCTCTAAAGCCTTGACACTGAAGACTCCTTCTATCAACATTAAGCAAACTTCTGCAAATAAAACCGTTCACGAGCCTCCAGCAGACGAGTCCCAATGCGAGCTGTTACTATAGAAACTCTAACATTATTAGACCGAGAGCATTCTGTATAACGTGATTAGATGCTGCACCTCTGTCAGAGCTGCTGTTGTAGAAAATTCATCAATACTGCTGTGGTATGAAACCTTATAAACACTTAATATATCTCAATCTGGCATTATGTAAATAGTTACACAAACTTTTCTTATTTCTAGCAGTGCTGGTTTTATCAGTCAGGGTTACGCGTTATGTGTTATAGCAATATGAGAAGTTATAATCATTTTGATTTTATTTACTCAAATTCTATCTGTCATTTATTGCGGTTTAATCTCTGTACATGTTTGTATACATTTATTATTGTTGTCATCAAAATTATATCAATATTATATGTTTATTATAATGCCATCTTCTTCTTCTTTCAGCTTCTCCCATTAGGGGGCGCCACAGCAGATCATCCGTCTCCATACCCCCCTGTCCTCTACATCTGTCTCTTTCACCCCAACCACCTGCTCTTAGGTCTTCCTCTTTTCCTCCTACCTGGTGTCTCCATCCTCAGCATTCTCCTACTGATGTACCCCATGTCCCTCCTCTCCACATGTCCAAACCATCTCAATCTCTCCTCCCTCACCTTGTCTCCAAAACGTCCTACATGCGCCGTCCCTCTAATAAACTCGTTTCTAATCCTGTCCATCGTCGTCACTCCCAAGGAACATCTCAACATCTTCAGCTCTGCTACCTCCAGCTTCACCTCCTGTCTTTTACTCAACACCACTGTCTCTAAACATACATCATCTCAGGTCTCACCACAGTCCTATAAACTTTCCCTTTCACTCTCACAGATACTCTTCTATCACAATATGTCTATTACACTTCCGGTGACGTAGCTTCCTGTGTTTGACTTGTTTGCCGCGAGTTCCGTGTTTGTATTCGTGTTTATATTCGTTTGTTTGTGTTTTTCTCTTTTAATAAATCCCTAATAATATATTTTTATCTTGTAAACCACTTTTAATATTAATAATATAAATACTGCTGATAATTATCATAATTATTATTATTATTATTTCTTTATAATGAGTATGATTATTATTAATATTTACAGAAGTATTTTTATGGGATTGTCTGTTCTCCTGGTGAAGTTTTCATCTCAAACTTCTCAGACTTCAGAGTCGTGAATCTCGAATCATGTCCTTCCACCTTGTTAATATTACGACCGTAAGCACATCATCCGTCACGTGTCGCCCGCAGCTTAAAAGAAAAACAGAACCATTTTCCCCCGAATCGATATTGAAATCCTTTTGGTCATAAAACATTGTAATTCCTTAAAGCTCCGTTTCGTATGTACGGCGCGAGACCGCGGAACCCCGGGGTCGATTTTCTGCGTTCTCGGCCTCTCCTCCGTCTCCGCGGCCTCGCCGAGATCCGATAGCTTTTATTTTCTGTCATTAAATCCAATGATAGAATTAGAGATACGCGTGGCCGGCCAGTGCATCAATAGAAAATCAATTACGCTGTCAGGATGTAGATGTACGGCCTGCAACATTTCATATGTGGAGCACCAGAAGAAATCAACAGTGATTTTTTTTTTGGGTTACTTGATTTATTTTTTTGCATACACAAGTTTAATCTCGTTGAATGATCGCGATCCAGAAAAGCTGTTTATCCGCTTCGACTGTGCCTTCAAACTTTACACCCATCACTTTATAATTTCACAGAAATAAAATTATGAAACTGACTTAAACTACTTGATAAATCTAATATTAATCTTCGATTATCCATATTATTTTTTTTACTATAAATTTCCAATCAACTTTTAATTAAGAAAAAATCTTATCACCATCAAAAAATGACAAAATATGAATTATTTTTGCATTTGTGTTTAAATAAAAAGTGTGGTTAAATATTTATTTAAAAAAAAATCGAAGACCAGAAAAATAATCAACTATGAAATAAGTTTTATTTATTTAAACTATTGTATTATTTTTTTACATTTCTGTTTGTATTTTTTATAGAAACATATATAAAATAAAATCTACTATAACAAAACATTTAAAAAAAATACTCTTTAATGCTATAAAAATGAGTAGAATTGTTTTAAATATGAAACTGTTATCGATATTAATAAGAATTGAAGGTCATTTGAGGGTAAATGTTTTTGTTACTACACTCGTGTCTCTTCCAGGTCAAAATCTCTCACTGAATATCATTTGAAAGCTGGTTTGTGGTAATGTTTTTGTACTAAAAAGTGTAATGGCTGCTTTTGGGCTCGATCCGAGAGCATCTTGTCACTTTCGGTCCGGCTAACACACGGCAGGAGACACGCAGCACGCTGGAACACATCTGTTTTAATTGCGCTGATTAAGAGGACATATTAAGAATTCCCTGCTCCCGTGTCGCCTTCGCGCTTGAGAACTTCTCAGATGGCAGCGTGAAGGACTGCTCAAGTCCTCGTTGAAATAATTAGAGGGCAAAGCTCTGACCTCTCGTACCTGAAGCACCCTTTTAATCTATCGACGCGAGCGCAGCGCAAATAATAATCAGCCCTCACTGGCGTTATCTTTCCCCCAGTCATCAGCAGGGTTTCACAGAACTGCTGCTTCTCCTCCTCCAGTCCACAGAGCCCTGAGGTTAGAACAACATGGCTAGGGTGACCTGTAGACGTGTACCACCGCTTATGTGTATATACCACGTGTACCGTGTGTGTGTGTGCGTGTGTGTGTGTGTGTGAGAGGGGGGGGAACATTATCTCAGAGCTGTGCTGTGATTGGCTGAAAAAATAAACAATAAAAAAATTGTCCATGATTGATATGAACTGTTGGTAATGTAGTTCCATCCATCCATCCATCCATCCATCCATCCATCCATCCATCCATCCATCCATCCATCTATCCATTAAAGTGTCTATCCTTTTGATTATATATCTATCCATCTGTAAAAGCACAGGATACAAAATATGTGGACACGTGTAACATGGAAACGTGGTGTTCTGGTCCCTGCTCTGTAATCGTCAGGCAAAAATTTTTGGCATCTGTCGCAGACACACACACACACACACACACACACACACACACACACACACACACACACACACACCCTTCAAACCAATAAGCAAGCACTTGGCCATGTGTGAGCATGTGTACATTCTGTCAGCACGCACACTTAAAAAAAAAAAAAAAAAGAAAAATAATCACAGATATTTATGGGTTACGACGTGAGCCGTGTGTTTAATCATCTGAAAAGGGCATGATGTAGAGCGTAATCACGTCAGCTAATAAAGCCTCAGAGTGTTCCAGTCACAATCTACTATATTTGAATTTCCAATATTCCATATCCAGCTGAGACTAAACATCAACAGCGGCGGGAACGTAATGACAATATCCACTGTATTATTATTTTTATTAACTATGAACCCTATCACTATGTCCCCAGAAATACTGAGAGAAAAAAAAAACAAGGCATCTGGAAATAGACATCAATTTTTATTCACAGTTGATAAAAAAAGAAAAACTTCAATTCCATATTCAAACTGCACAGTTCCTCAGACTCAGCTTCATCAACCCGAGTTCATGCTCGGAGTCAAACAGACGTCTTATAAAGTTTCTGAAATGCCGTTTTTGTATTTCTTTACATTCCAGAACCTAACTAAGGAATGCTGCTAAGATTTGAAGACCTTTAAGGAGTATTATACAGCATTATAATGTCTGAAATATTATCTCTTAATAACGAAGAAATTCACAGAAGAAAAAAGGAGACGTCTCTTGCTGTTCGTATCTCTACGTGTTTTTGTTGAGAACACAATTGTATTTATTCTAAATAAAGTACTTGTATTCTATATTGTATCGATTTTGCGTTGGTGGCTAAAATCTTGAGGAAGAACAACCCCCGGGATGTGAGAGCATCTTTTCCGGTTGCCTCCACCCTCCTTTTGTCCGCTCCCTGTAGGAGCTGTAATTGACTTTATGTTCGTTCCACTCCTGATATCTTTGCCGTAGTTGATGGGAGCTCTCAGCGGAGCGCTAGAGATATGTCATACAATCCAATCTCCTGCTCTGGCTCTGATTGCATAGACGATTTAATTAAAGGCAACAATGAACACTTTATTTAATGGCTCTGACCCTCCTCCCTTTATCCACACCCACTCCGCCACCCCCAACACCACCCTCCGGCCCCTCACCCCTCACCCGGCTCACACAACCCCTTCTCGTTTCTACACAACGGTACGCGCCACATTCAGATTCCAACTGTAACTTCACGACCGAGGTGTCCAAGCGTGTTCCTTGGGTGTATCCTATAATCTCTATGCACTACACTATGCATAATTCTGAGAATGAGAGAGAGAGCGAGAGAGAGAAAGAAAGAGAGAGAGCGAGAGAGGAGAGCTGGCTGGCTTGATGCATACGCTGTGATTTATGCATCAGATTGGATTTATGCATTAATGGAGTTCGGTGAAGGTCGCATTTCTGACACGAAAATTCATGGATGCGCGAATTAAAGAGAAGAAAACACACTCGTGACCGGATTTCCATAACGAGTTTGAAATGACTAACCCTGAGGGTGTATGTGGGTGAAAAAAAAAGTATATAAATATATATAAAATTACAAATAAAAATAACCGCTTTGGAGAAATGAGACGGTGATACATGGGAAGGCTGAATAACAAGAGCTGTAACAACGAAGTTATAATAACTGCTAATGTTGTAATGACACTGAGGTCTGAAAAAATCATCCCTCATCCTAAATCTGACTTTACTTTGGGTTCACTTTGAATGTCAATAATAATAATAATAAGAAGAAGAAGATGATGAAAGGGATGATGATGTTGAGTCGTAAGAAATACCAAATAGAATGGTATGCCCCATCCACTAATCCCTAAACGTGTAGCTGAAAATCATATTGAATTAAAGTATAGATTCCTTTCTGCAAAACCGACTCCATTAAGCCACCGATTCCAATATGACTTGAGTAAAAGTCTTTGAGTATCTGATTTGAACAGCACTCGAGTATTTGACTCGTATTGAACGTAGCCTCAAAGATGGACGAGTCCTCAACACCAAGACACGTGTTAATGCAAAGTCAAAAAGTGTTCATTTGTGAGGTTTTATTTCCTCAAATACAAATTAAATTGTCCACCTCAACACTGCATTAACAACATTAAGATCAACACAACAACCTCTTCAACACGGCAGAACGCAACGAAACCAAAACACAAAGAATCGGTCAAAAAAAAAGAAAGTAGTAAAGCGGTCTTTCAAAAAAGTATCTTCAATTAACAACTAAAATTACTGAATCTTGCCACAAAGTAGAACCATCATTAATATTCAACAGATAAACGTACAATTTGTGAAAAACAAATATTCAGAGCTGTGTGACTTGATGCACCGGAGAGTCTCAGAGAAGAGCAATATTTTAACATAAGCTGGTTCTTAAAGTTTTTGGAATTGATTCCAGCACATTTTTGGATTGAAAATGATGTAGTTGGTAAAGTTCATCATCAATTAAAATATCGAGGAGTAAAAAGAACATCTATTGAGTCATTATGTAGTTAAGTAAAAAGTAAGTTGCTGGTATTTTTAAAACTAGTAGACAATGACGTAAGAACAGTAACAAAGTACATTTACTCAAATAATTTACATCTCTGCCAATCCCCCATCACTCCTTACCTCCTCCTGAACAAGAAGAAAAGTCATAGAACAAATAAAAACTGATATATAGTTTTATATAACAGTAGTGTGAAACTATCTTGCCACACATTATTCTGCCATTTAAATAAAAGCAACAAAATGACATAAAATGTTACACTTTTCTAGTATCTACTTTCTATACTTTCTCCCAATTTGTCCCTTTGCTCCTGAGCTAAGACCTACAGACCTTAATCTTCTGACCTACAGAATATAAAAGCAAAGGGTTTTTTTTATTTTATTTTACTGTTCGATCCGATCTGAAAGCTGCAGTTGTCTGGTTGTCTTGCGTATCGCTGTATCAAAAGGTCAGCAAATCAGAAGTGCTACAGCTTCGTTATTTAATAATACAGAACCCTATCTGTGATCCAATTACAGCCGCATTGTAGCGATGAGATGGTTACGGTTATTTGTATGCGCGGAGTAATACGCGTCTCGGGCAGCCGGATTATCGCTCAGCCACCGTGTCACTTCTCATTTCAGTTAACACACTGTTGAGTCAAGTTCATCACTGGAGAAACAAACAAAAACTGATCTGGCCACAAATTGGGAGGGCTTCTGAAGAAAAAAAAAAATGGTAGCAATTTGAGAAAATAAATATTGTACAAGTACGTGAAAGGGATGCGAAGAAACAGTTCATTATAGAGTAAAACGATGCGGTCATTACCGTATGCAAGCACGGAAACATCCTTTGTGTTGTGCTGTTACAGAAAAAATCATTAACAATGGGAGTGATTTTCAACACAACTTGACATGATCCGGAGTGACTACCAGTATTACTGTAGAGATTTTATTACCATTTTAAATGTATTTATTTTGCCTCCTGATGCTTGATTTCATTTATTATTTTGTTCTGCACCGTACAGGCAAATGAACATCACATTTCAAAAAATACATCACCAATTAAAAAAACATTAATATTATCATAATAAATTTTTTTTATATTCGTTGCTCTTGGGATCAAAACATGCAAATTATGCATATGTATACGGTTGGTGTGTGAATCTAACAAGTAATTATTCTAAGTTTATAACTACAAGTCGACCGATAGAAAAATATGAATATATTCATTAATTAATCGAATTATATAATGAATACATTATAAATAATAAATATACCCGAATGCTCTCCGTGCAGCGCGCTGTCTCACGTGTAAAAACAAACAGCACGTGGCATCAGTGATTCCCCTCTAGAGGCCGCTCTCGTAACGGTAGACCGGAAGCCCGGAAAAACTATTGGTGTGGATTTTTTGCCGATAGCCGATTGTTTCAGCAATTAATTATCGGTGACTCGACCTCTATTAATTACAGGGACATTTAAATTTGAAAGCCAACCTTTCTTATCAAATATTGATATGATATGAGTAAAACATATATTCAAATATTTTATTCCCAAAATATGTCTCTGGCATTGTTCAGAGGGTCGTTCTATATGCGGGGGCCGTTTTCGACCCGCAAGCTTTAACTTGGGGACTCCTGGTTTAGTGTTACATTATAGCTGCTAAAAACATCATTCCCTCACCAGCCTTTATT
Organism: Silurus asotus; assembly: GCA_024362625.1. Lineage (NCBI taxonomy): Eukaryota > Metazoa > Chordata > Actinopteri > Siluriformes > Siluridae > Silurus > Silurus asotus. The sequence continues at coordinate 1,508,700 of MU551605.1, forward strand.
TATTTTTTCTCACACTTGAAATTGTCACGTTACAGAGAAGTTCCTATAGAAGCAGTTCTGTATTAGAACAAGTACAATAATATAAACCTGTGATTTGTTGCTGCTTTCATAGTAACTGAAGCACAAACAGAATCCAGAACACAACAGCAAGTAGTATTTAGAATAGTTTAATACTGTGAAATCGGACCATGTGTGTGTGTGTGTGTGTGTGAATGTGTTATGGTGTGTTAGAGAGAGTGTGTGTGTGTGTGTGTGTGTGTGAGGGTGGATAGGGGTTAACTGGCTTTTGAGCAATGTGTGTACTCGGGTCTATGTCATTTAGAAGGGGTTGCAGTTCACTTGATATCTATCATCTACGGCTGTCCTCTCGCACAGATGCGGATCAGCGCGCAGTATATTTGATTCGACAGGGTCACGAGGTGCTGCCTGGAGGCATTAATAAACTCGGCAAGTCCTCTAGTCTGAGGAGTCACTTGACCCGAGCGCGCCAAACAAACCCCGACAATGAAATGAAAGACCAACACCAATGGAGGCACAGTTACACTCTCAACCGGGGGGTTATGATCTAACGTCCTCTGGAATGACCAGGAAAAATGGAGGTTATTTCTTTTTATCAGGGGTTGAAATAACCAATTTCGATCATGAAACCTGAAATCGACAAATTTACAACAATAATAATCATAATGTCCGACTGTCTAAGGGCTCCAAGAAATAATAAAACGACCTTCATTACATCACAGTATCAAATCAAAATCAGTTCTTCAGTCCCAATACTTTTGCTTAATGACTAATAACATGATCACACAAACTTGAAGTCTGGTATCAATTGTCTTCAAGCTCGATTACTAGCCATTAGCTAAGAGAATTACGTTATTGATTTAATATTTGGTTGTTTTGATGGCAGGAGAACACGAGGTCATGGGATTTTCTCTCCCACTGATTTCACTTTGATATCATTTCCGTAAAACCTTTTTTTCCTCCTGGTCCATTTTCAAAACGCTAAGGCTACAATGAAATCGCAGAGGGCAGAGAGCAGAGAGCGCAGCGCCCGATGTTTGACGTCGTAACCCTCCCTGTTCTTTATACTAGACTGAATATTTCAAAACAGAATCCATCCTTACGGAGAGAATTTACACAGGGGAAGCGAGGGGCTTATTATATGCTGTTTACTTATTCATGTATTTCCGCCTGGCGTTAATTAAAGAACGAATGAGTGAGATATCAAGAGAGAGAGAGAGAGAGAAAGAGAGAGAGAGAGAGAGAGAGAGAGAGTATGTAAGAGAAAGAAGGAGACGATATGAAACACAGGGAGTTTCTTCTTCCAAGCAATTGCAATATGGCCGAAGGGACTGCGCTAACCCACTTTGAGCAGCTGATTACGGGGCTGTGCTTCAAATAAAAGGAAGTCCAGATCTGACACTGTAAAACACTCGAAACCCGCTGAGGACGTTTCGCTCGTGGCGCTGGAACAGAATCAAAATAAGGTCCAATATCATCCGGTTTTATGGTTATAGACCTCAGGGATGTAAGGCCTCTGTCCTATTAGCGGCGCGGAGATACACCAGCTTGACGGTTTTCTGCGAGAACTAAAATCGAGAATCTGTGGAATAGTCTGTAATCTTTTATCAAGATTATTACTTGTCACATGCGAGATGATTTTATAAGGGATGATCGGATAGCATGATAGCTGCTGACAGTGTATGGGTTTTTGCGTGATTTTGAGGAAAAAATTCAGTTCTCATGTTCACAATAAATTGATCGCTAGCTCCACATGCCTGAAAAAAAAAAAAGCTATAAAAAAGGATCAAGTGACGTACGAGAAACTCTCCGTGAAATAAAAAAAAAAAAACAGTTGATTGTCACGATGTACGAAATCCTAATAAAAGTCTATAACATAGTTTACATCATCAAGCCGTCTCGCGGACACAATACAAGCTTGATTTGATTTTATGCATCATTTTTTATATATACATCTCGTTTTCGGTTCTCCAGAGATGCTACCATGGCTGTGGCTGTTTTGTGAGTTTGCCTTTGTCCCCTAAGTAACGCTTTGTGTTTTGCTCACTTATGAACAGCATAAATAATAACCAAAAAACAAACAGCATCGGTAAATCAACCGAGAGTATAAGTTGCTCTGAACGCAATAGAGTGAAGCACAGGGGGGGGAAAGGTGATAAAAGAAAGCATGGAGAACTTGAATAGGGGGTTGTGTAAACAATGGCAGCATCTGCTGGAGCTGACAGAAATTACACACACACACACACACACACACACACACACACACACACACACACACACACACACACACCCATGCATATTGAAGTCTGATAATTGAATCATAATCTAATTTGTATTTCAGACAGCCGAGGCTTTTCCGACTCCTTCTGATAATGACAATTATCTCTGTTCGCTTTAATGTTTTATTAATTTATTTATTTTTCACCAGACGCTATTATGTGGGAGCTGATAGGGAGGGGAGCGCCGATTAAAATACCAACCTGTACCCGGTTTGGAGTTTTAGGGAGGGGTGGAAAAAAAAAAGAAAAGAAGACGACTTGTCCTATTAGGAAAAAGGGGACATGAAAAAAAGGAGAGTCCGTAACTCCTCCACACGCGGTGTATTGTTCGCCCGTGGCTGGTAAATTAGTCACATCTGAAATAGCCTAATTAACAGATAGGGGCTTAACCTACTTATTAGAGCAGGGGACCCGGAAATATTAGAGCTTTTTATGAGGGGTTTGAGGTGTGTGTGTGTGTGTGTGTGTGTGTGTGTGTGTGTGTGTGTGTGTTTCAGAAAAGTGTGGTAGCACTTGAAGGCAGCACGAGTCAAATGAGATGTCAGTGTAGATACTTTACATTGGAAATATATAATAATTTTTTATTTTTGTATTGTTTAGAGTGCACTTACTTTATGCAGAAGACTGATATATCTATAAATGGGTGAGTAACGTAATGGAGTAATTTAAATGATCATTTTTCTTGAAATATATACTATATACATCAGAAAACACAATAAACGTTGCCTAAAATATTGATGTTGTCTCTCCTCTCTCTCTTTCTCTCTCTCATCCCCACCCACTCATAACCACTATGTTTCTCACTGATCCGTTTCCACGACTAAAAAGCATACGCATGATGTCGGGTGTCGAGAAGAATAGCTGACAGCCCAGCAATAGCGAACAATTGGCCGAGGTCGCATGGAAAACAACGCACCGCTCGCGATCCCTCCATTAGCGAGATGGAAAGAAAAAAAAAATCGTTTAGCATTGAGTTTAATGTTATTTGCTAATGATGCAGTATTTAACTACCCCTCTATCAAAACCCCCACCCACCCAACTTTCCTGCTTCTCTTCTTTCCCATCGAAAGCCAAATTGCTAGTTAGGGGATTGATTTAAAACAATTTATGCGAGCTGAAAAGCATGAGGATCGTTCACTTTCCCTCCCCGAATCAGTGTTTGTGCAATAGATCTCCAATTAAAACGGCCATAAGGAACGCTTTCAGGGTCGTGATGGAGGTTTTGGATTCTCATCATTTTGTTATGTATAAAATGAAGATGGGTTGTATTTGGCTCGTTTCCATGTTTACTCATATATAAATACTGATTAGCAGCAGGGTGTGTTTTAGGGGAGGGGTTTAAAACGTATTAAGAACATTTAATTGGATGCCAAAAAGTAGTACACTGTTAGGGTGAGTAGACTCATGATGGAAAAATAAATATGTATGAATATGTTATACATAACTTTTTAAACACCAGCAAAACTAAGAATGATCATGATATATTAGGTTTACAATCACATGACCTACAGTTTTACTATTTCACTCCAAATCTGGGTGTAATTATGGGCGTGGCTTGTCTTGAACACTTCTGCCTCCTGGACACAGGGTCGCTGTCTGTTTTGAAAAAAAAACCACAGCCCCATCCTGATCCTGTGAGCGTTTCAAAGGTACTTTAATGGCAGATTTCAGTAGCACCATCTGAGCCGTAGATGCGGTTTATAACTCGGCTCTTGCTCCGCTTTTGTGCTGCACACTTTTAACAGCGGAAAGGGGGAGGAAAAAAAAAAAAGCACTTCCACAGCTAGTAGCCAAGCATATTAGAAAATAAAATACAATTCTGCCACCTGACACTTCAATTTAGGCCGCGCCGACTGCGAGAGCCGTCAGCTTCCCGGCCTGCCTGGCGTGATGGAGGAGACCCCAAATATCATTTAACCGATCCGAGCTGCGAGGGTAATGCACATACACTCTCCCCTACTGCATTAAAGACACACACACACACACACACACACACACACACACACCAATGCTCAGCGCTCGGCTCTCACACACAATCTCATTTTAATTGACTGCATTATCTGCGATGTAGCATGTGGAAGAATGGGGGTAGTTATAGAAAGGAGGGAGGGGTAGTAGGGAGTAGTTGGGGGGTAGTAGCGAGTGACTTCATATACCTCCTCCCAGCCTTTCAGATATGTGTATGTTCCTCTAATTGTCTAAATGCATCGATTACACATAATAAACACACAATCAGAAATGTTACCATCGTTTCATTCTGCATTTACTTCATACTTTGGAAAATAAAATGCAAAATTTTTGGTTTAGTTTAGTAAAAAAATTCCCATTAACAAAGATAAAATATGACACATTGAAAATGACAGTCACACTTCTATATTATTATAATTAGAATTCATATTTTGTTCGTATGGACTGGTTTGATGTCTAACTTATTGCTTTTATATGTATTTTTTTCACTAAATATCTACATACGCAGGAATGAATTTTGTGTGCCATAAAAATACAGTGTATCCTGATTACATTATTTTTTATAAATCCTACCTTTGCAGTGAAATAAAATTAATGATGCGTCCTGATTAATTTCATGACTACCATTATATTAATATCACTGTATCTCATAGATGCGCTGTGAAGTCCTATTGAGAAACAATCCCGCATTTTAAACAGTTTTATTCTATCCATCCTCCTCTTTCTTTCCGCTCTCTTCCTCTCACTTCCTCTCTCCCACTTGACTTCCTTTCTCTGACGCTTTCTTTTCAAGCCTACTCTCCTGTACTTCATCTCCCAAATCACTTTTTCTTCTTCTCTCTCTCTCTCTCTCTCTCTCTCTCTCTCTTCACTCATTCTATGTAGCTCCTTTCACGTTCTGCCTTCCATCCCACTTCGTTTTTTTTTTTTTCCTTTTTCGGACTTTTCTCCCAACCTACTTCTCTCCTTGTCATTCCTGCACTTTTCCCCTCTCCTACATTTCTCTCCCACCTTTACTTCTCGATCTTTCTGTGTTCTATCCCGCCTCCTCTCTTTTTCTCTTGGCTGCACTTTTTTTTATTTCCCATCAATTTCCTCTCCCTCTGTAAGAGACAATGCTGAGGTAAGGATGCCGGGGCAGCAGGCGCAGCAATCTCGCAGCGCCGCCATTGCTCACCACATCAAGCGATCGTTTAGCGCCGGCCTCCCTCGCCGTGATTGATCGATTTGGCCCGTGTCTAAATCACCCTCATAAAGTTGGTATTGTGACAATGGCGGGAGAGCGACAGCTGATTCGCAGCGGGACAGAAGGAGAGGGCGATGATGGAAGCCAAGGTGACAGTCAGCAGTGTACACACATTACACAGACGCCTGGGACATACACACTGCGGGGGTTTAGGGGTGAACTGTGCTAAGCTAGGACACAATCTGTACTGGAATAAATAAGCACTGAGTGGGGAAAAAATCCTGGATGGGTTATTTAAATTCTTTAGATTTGGGCAATTCACCTTTTACATACGAGGTGGAATCAAAAAGGTTTAAGACGAGCTCTGTTTACAAAAAGTACTTTATTTATCTACATTTACACACCATCACTTTCAAAATAATCCCCCTGCACAGCAATGCAGCATTTCAAGAGTTCCTGCCACTTTTGAAACGTGTCCGGAAAGTGTGTACATTTCGTGAAACGTGTCAAGCACCTTCTTCGATTCGCTCCGGATCTCCTGCAACGGTGTAAAAATGGTGACCTTTGATCTGTCGAAATCCACAGGAGCCAAATCTGGCGAGTAGGGTGGGTGCAGAAATGAGGTCATAAGGACATGAGAAGCCGAATCATGTCAAACTAATCATGTGGCAGATTCACGCAGAATTTCACGTTTGCTATTTGTTCCAAATTGCGATATGATAAAATTGCAGACGTGGTAACGCACGTGCTCAGAATAGCACCAGCTGCACAGGACTCAGGACTTTGAGAAGATCGGTGCTCCCTGTGCCTGTGTGTGCAGCCTTGTGCCACCATTTGTTGCCATCTTAAAAAAAAAAAAAAGGACAGCTTACAATACATCTGAATCCCACAGATGTCAGTAAACATCACCACTATTACTCTGTGACTTCAGTGAGAATGTCTATAACACTGTGATGTCACAAAGTACATCTGCTGCATTGTGATGTCACAAAACTTAACACCTAATGTTGAGCAATGTGTACAAATATTCTGGAAGGTTGTTCGCTGAAAATAATAATTTATAGGCAGAAATCACTAAATGAAACACTCACTACAGGACGACTACTGAAAAGCGGTACCGACTGGCCGACGAGCTGTTTAACAGGAACAACAACAACAAAAAAATCTGAACTCCTGCCACACGTGAACAACAAAGAATTAGTCATAAATCCGGAAATGCTCTTTATTGCCGCTGTTTTACAGCGCTGACGTGTGCCGCATCAGCCCTCGCGAATCGACAGCAGGTCCCGCAGACAAATCGCACACAGCCAAAGCAATATACAAGGCTCATGTTGCTGGCGCAGGACTGCTGATATCAGCAACTCTGCAGGGTCAGGGCCCACTTTCTCTCTCAGACGCACTCTCATTCTCTCAGCCCACTTCCTCCCCACACCCCCCCCACTTTTACCTCACCAGCGAGACGCCAAAGCAATCAATTTTAACTAGAGCCATTTCTTCTGTGGAGTGAAAGGTGCCATTTGTTTTCCTCCCGTCTTTTACTTCCGCTCCTTTTCTCTCTCCTCTCTGCTGCAGTTTTACATATTCCTCTCTTTATTGGTTTTTAGAAGAGCAATAATAACTTTAATGGCCGTATCTTTCCGCATTGTGCTTCTTGCTTTAAGCGAGATATCTTCACATTTATTCAATTGGCAGATGCTTTCTGAATCCAAAGAGACTAATAAGTGACAGAAACACAATCCAGATTACAAGATGAGCAGGTGAAACTTAAACTATAAGGGTTTTACTTGAAAGGCGCAGTGGGTCTGTGATCATCATGGCATTGAATATGCAGTGCAACCTCGATACTCGCGGGGGTTACATTCTATGACAAAAATTTTGGACTCTCTCCTTTTGATGGTTCCTTACATGTACTGATGTTTTTTTACATGTACTGTACTGTAAACTCACATTCTAATACTGTACTGTAAACTCACTTATAATACAGTTATAAAATAGTTTTTTAAACATTTCAATGTCATTTATTAGTAGTAAATCTCAGTTACTCTCAGTCCGGTTCCAAACGAAAAGTCGCGAACTATCGAGGTCGCTAGTGTCAAGGTCGTGACTATCGAGGTTCCACTGTACATTCTTCTGGTCAGCAGAGCAAAAACCTTAACCGAAGAGCCACCACGCATAGCTAGTCATCATCATCGTATTGTGTCTGGAGCATGATTGAAAACTGAAAAAAGCCAAGACTGGAACCTTGAGGTACCCCAGGTGTCTAATCAATCGCCCCATTCCTTAGAGATGCCACACTGGCCTGTGTGAAAAATCTGCATAATAAAATTGAACAAGTGTCTACTGTGTAGGAAGGACAAGTTATTTGTCAAACATCCAAGGAACAACACGAAAAAAACTGAATGAGAGGGTGAGGGAGAAAATAAGATAGAGAGAGAGAGAGAAAGAGAGAGAGAGAGAGAGGGAGAGTACGCTTTCATTAATCCGTGAATGTAATTACTGTTTAAACAGTCCTCCCCTTGATTGATGTCCTTCAGACATGTTTCATTTACTTGAACATGTTCTAATATTCAAGGGAAATAAATAAGCAGATTCCTCAAAGGACGTGCTCTCTCTCTCTCTCTCTCTCTCTCTCTCTCTCTCTCTCTCTATATATATATATATAAAAACACCATAAGACCTGGTGCGGAAAGAATCCGAAGACATAGAGAACGCAGGCGAAATGGGCCGTAGATTATACATTACATAAAGAAAGATGATGGATGCACAGGGAAAGCATTTAAAGGCAGCCTACAGCTGCTGATGACATGGATACACCTCGAGAGCTTCAATCATATTGGCAATACCGCAAATGGCTGTTCAGTCTGCAAGGCACGCCCTGACTCAGGCCTCGTTCCACAATACATATACCTTTATAAAGTACATTTGGAGATGCTGACTTAATACAGGTTATGTGAAGACATTAACATTTGATACATGACAAGGATCCTTTTTCTTAAGGCCTATTCAGCAGAGAGAGTCAGGGCCATGAATTAATGCATAATATCAGCATCTTCAGTTCTTTCGTTTTTTATTTTTGTTTGTCAAGTCAGATCCAAGTAATAAAAATGATTTAAGTCCAAATGTTTGAAAACCCATAGATTCATTATTCTGGGGAGGTGTGGCTTATTTAGAGTAAGAAAAGAAAAGAAATGAAATCAGGTTGGAAGGTTGAAAACTTGAAAGAAATCTTAAACCAACATGGCTACCATTCTGTACTTCCACTTCAGCTTCCGTCTGGACTGCAGCTCATTGAAACCGACTTTACTGTACAACACTGAAGTATACCTCCAAACTCTGTAAGCGTTATTTAGAGAGCGAGCAATTGGCTAGAGTGTTATCTATCATGGTCATAGCACCGCAACTTAATCCTATTGAACTGCTCTGGGATGAACTGGATCACAAGAAAGAAATCTTCAACCAGTGAAAAACATCTTTGACAAGGTTCACAAGAGGCACGGCAAAGTATTTCATTGTGTTTTTTCAAAAGCAACTTTCTACACTTTCACAACAAGCACTTATAATAAGAACAAAAAACAATCAGCTTGCATTACAATGGAATAGCGTATTTCTACTGTCTATTAAATTCATTAAAAACACACCTATTTTAAATCTTATCTCCATCTTAAAATCAAAAATTGCAAAAGATTATGTCATATCCAACAAAGACTCATCACACATCCAAATGTACAAAAATATCGATTCTGATTAATGGTTTGACATAAAAGTGAACTGTGTCAGCAACTGCTTGGTGTAGATACAATTACCCTTACCATATCATAAAAAACACACATAAGCACAAATATGATGAGTAAACAATAAATCACTATGAAATGTGATCGTAAATATGATCCCGGGCTAGTAGACAAAAAAATATGATATCGTGACAAATCGTCGCTAAGATGAAGATCAGAGTGGGTTGGATGATTTCAGGACCATGGACAGCACCAACCTCGCAGAGAGCTACTTATAATAAACTGTTTAATATATTATTTTAATATATAATCTCTTAAAATATTTAATCATGAATTGCTTGATTGTCATGAGTTAACTCGTGATTAATTGCAACTTATTTGCACATTTCTATCTGTTCTAAATGTACCTAAAATTAATACTTTTCATGTTTTTAACACGCTTTCCCTTAGTTCGTGACAAGCACGGCTGAGAAGAGGTCAATGCTGAAATTGTCTGGGAAGGCAATTTTCATTTTTTTATATTAAAATAAAAAAAGGACGTTGAGAATAAATGAGTGTTGGGTTGAAGCTTTTCATTTCGCCTCTTTTATATTTTTTATTTATATCTTTAATAAAAATGGTGAAAAATGGAGAAATGCATGCTGCACTAATCACGCATTAATAAAATTTGTGCCATTAAAATTCATTTTATAGATAATATTTTGACAAAAAGAAAGATATCTCTAAATCTAATGAGTAAACATGGTAATACTGTTTTGCGGCCTTTAGGCCAGTTGGGATCTTCGCCTCAGTATCCGTTTCATGAAAAGGTTATTTCCACCTCGGCCTTGGCAGCCTGTCATAAATTCCCCACAATGCAACAGGCTGGTGCTCCGATGACACGTTCCCGTATTCAGACATCATATTTGACTTAAACCCCGCTGGTATTTGTTTGGCTTGATGCCGGTGACACTTTGATTAATCCAATTTGCTCGACCGCGTTTACAGCTTCTTTCCATTTCATCCGACTGAAATTATCAAGCACTCCAATTAAATTAAACTCTGCGGCATTTACATTGACGCCTAATGGCTGGGATGCTCATTTCTCTTTCCTTCTCTGGCTTAAAGCTGCCTATTAGAAACATTTCCCCGGTGTACGGAGATAAACCGAGCAGCACCCTGACGTGGGTCACTCTCACGTCCTCGCCATCTGTAAAATATTTACTCGTGAAGTGGAAATAAAACCTGGTGAGTCAGAGAGTGAATTATTTTGAGAAGCAACTCTAAATAAGCAACTTGCTTCCTTCCTGCCTTACATATGGCAGGCTGTCTGCTTTGGTGAGCAGTGGACTGCTTTCCATGACTTTTGTTCCAATGCTATTTGCAGTGTTTTAGCTTTAATTCTTTGCTTGGGAAAAATGTGTGCTTTTCTACAATCATGCATGAAGAGGAAGTTTCTCACTTTCTCGAACTCTTAATACGGTGAGATTTAAACTAATAAACATGTATGGCAGAACTTTACTAAACTAGCCATAAATGTGTTTTATTTGTGCACCAAACGTGAATCTGGTGAAAAGAACCATGCCATTACATTAGTTTTTATGTTGGAAAATAATAATCAGGCAGGTGATGGCTGCAGAGGGGCGTGAAGGTTAACCTCAATGCATTTAGATACATTCCAGTGCTACTAAAGACACTGAGATTATGATCAAGCAAGTAGAGTTTTAATGCCCCTTTCTTGTACAGTATACCTTTTACATGGGTAAAATACCACTGTAATAAACCCTAAAACCTTTTTTCTAAGTTAAAGATGCAAACACAAAGGTACAAAAAAACAGGAAGGAAAAATCGATAAAAAAAATATTTACAGTATAAGATTTAATGGATGTACAAATTACATATATATATTATTATAGGAAGTAAACTAAAGAAACCACCACATTTTAGCAATTATTTTTTATTAAACAGCACTTTCTCACTAACGCTCTGTTGTTTCTGGTGTATTTTTTTATATAAAAATAGGCATAGTGTAAAAATTGCTATAGATCAGCACGTTTTTAAAACACACTGGCCGTCAATAACACAGCCTGCTTGCAATTCCCCGGCTCTAAGCAAACAGCTCTCTCTCTCTCTCTCTCTCTCTCTCTCTCTTTCACTCTCTTCTTGCCCCTGTCTTCTGACCTGGCAAAAATAAACACGACAGAATAAATAGAGGAATTACGCTTCATAACCAAAACGGCTCATGTGATCGTGCCACCCTCAGCGTTTTCCCTCAACTCTCACATCCTTCAGGCCACTTGCTGCGGCTTTCTGCAGAGCTTAGCACGTTCCTCACAACGGGGCCCTCGTCACAGATAACAAGCTGGTCAATATTCAAAAGCGCCACTTTAATTGGCCGTCACCCCCTCCTTCCTTCTCCAACCCTTCGACCCCCTCCATCTCTCCCCTACCTGTCAAGAGGGCTTGCAGAGGAGCGTATTAAGTGCTTCTCTCCATTAGGCCAGCGGGAATTAAGGAGCTCTGCTTGGCACAAGAAGAGACGCTCATTTGCTTCGCCTTTATTTCTATCGTCTTTTAGATATCGTTTTTTCTGTTCTTGTGGCTTAATACGCTGAGCCACTAACCTGCATTGCTGCTTCTTTTTTAATACTAGTAGTTGTAATACTGAAACAGCAATTTGCCCTTATTGTATTTTCATACAGCCCTGGATTGTATAAAAAATTATTTTCAGGATCTCTTGTGAACGAGACAGGCGTGACTCAGCGGGTTTAAAATAACTCTGCTACAATATTTCCAGAATTATGTAACGCCAATTGTTTCACTACAGATGCAGAAATGAGGAGTCGCCCTGAGTGGCTGTTTTTGTCAGCTAATAACGTTGTTAGGGAAGAGAGTGAGGGGGCAATTCCAGCTGTGAAAGGTTAAGTTGCAGTGAGATGCCGCTGTCTGGCGACAGGTTTTGACCCCACGTGCCTTTTCATCTCAGAGCGAGCTCGGTAAATCCCTCAAGTGCATTATCTGCCCTCCTGCAACACAATTACCCCTAAGTGCCTCCCTTTATTTTAAACCCCTCCTGGTGCCGCTTATTGACGATTATTATCTATATAATTCTTTTTTTTTTTTTTTATACATTTAAAGGTGTTTATGGAACTGCTGCACAGCTAAATAACAGTGATGTTATCACAGAAAGAGTGCACGAAAAAAGACAGACAGACAGACAGACAGACAGACAGACAGACAGACAGACAGACAGACAGAAAGAAAGAAAGAAAGAAAGAAAGAAAGAAAGAAAGAAAGAAAGAAAGAAAGAAAGAAACCTAGCATGCTCAGTCCGGCTCCAACTGAACACTGCACATTTTTACTGCAATATTCTTAGAAATAATATAAAATATTATACTATTTGACAATAATTGTTACATGTTAGGTTAAGTTCCAATACAGTTTTTTTTTTTTTTTATTTATGCCAGCTTGCGCTCTAATTCTATTCGTATGTCCTTAAAAGAAAAAAAGTCAAATGGCCTGACTAGGATTTATATAAAACAAAAAGCTGTATACATGTTAGAAATATCCTGTTGAATAATATAAATATGTATCCTGTTTAGAAGATACATCACGATACAATGTAACATTACTGACCGGATTACTCACACGACTGCTCTCTAGAGAACATAACACAATGTTGCATAGCGCAACGTAACAATGTAACACAAGGTGATATTATGTAACAAGTGTCCTACAAATGTGATAGGGTTAAGTATTAATGGCCCGCTGTTACTGTACATTGTGTACATTCGTTGCTTCCCCTTTTTTCCCTGGATGTTCCTAATATTTTTGACTGTTGCGGCAAAACCTCTCAGAATTTGTTGTTTTAAATTAAATGCTGCTGTGTGTGCAAATCAGTTTGGATACATTTGGATCCGATCATTTGGTTATTTCTGGTTGTGGTATGCTGTATATTCTCTGAATAGAGAGGAAGAAACTTTGCCATCCGACTTCTGTCTCTGTGTGTCGTTTGGCAACTCTCCACGACGCGTCAAGCAGGGAGTTACATAACTCTGCAGAACGTAATGTATCATTTTATATATATACATCGCATCATAATGCACATTCTCCTTCATAACTGCATCATAATGCACATTCTCCTTCATAACTGCATCATAATGCACATTCTCCTTCATAACTGCATCATAATGCACACTCTCCTTCATAACGGCATCATAATTACACACTCTCCTTCATAACTGCATTATAATACACATTCTCCTTCATAACTGCATCATAATACACATTCTCCTTCATAACTGCATCATAATACACATTCTCCTTCATAACTGCATCATAATACACATTCTCCTTCATAACTGCATCATAATACACATTCTCCTTCATAACTGCATCATAATTACACACTCTCCTTCATAACTGCATCATAATGCACATTCTCCTTCATAACTGCATCATAATGCACATTCTCCTTCATAACTGCATCATAATGCACATTCTCCTTCATAACTGCATCATAATGCACATTCTCCTTCATAACTGCATCATAATGCACATTCTCCTTCATAACTGCATCATAATGCACATTCTCCTTCATAACTGCATCATAATGCACATTCTCCTTCATAACTGCATCATAATGCACATTCTCCTTCATAACTGCATCATAATGCACATTCTCCTTCATAACTGCATCATAATGCACATTCTCCTTCATAACTGCATCATAATGCACATTCTCCTTCATAACTGCATCATAATGCACATTCTCCTTCATAACTGCATCATAATGCACATTCTCCTTCATAACTGCATCATAATGCACATTCTCCTTCATAACTGCATCATAATGCACATTCTCCTTCATAACTGCATCATAATGCACATTCTCCTTCATAACTGCATCATAATGCACATTCTCCTTCATAACTGCATCATAATGCACATTCTCCTTCATAACTGCATCATAATGCACATTCTCCTTCATAACTGCATCATAATGCACATTCTCCTTCATAACTGCATCATAATGCACATTCTCCTTCATAACTGCATCATAATGCACATTCTCCTTCATAACTGCATCATAATGCACATTCTCCTTCATAACTGCATCATAATGCACATTCTCCTTCATAACTGCATCATAATGCACATTCTCCTTCATAACTGCATCATAATGCACATTCTCCTTCATAACTGCATCATAATGCACATTCTCCTTCATAACTGCATCATAATGCACATTCTCCTTCATAACTGCATCATAATGCACATTCTCCTTCATAACTGCATCATAATGCACATTCTCCTTCATAACTGCATCATAATGCACATTCTCCTTCATAACTGCATCATAATGCACATTCTCCTTCATAACTGCATCATAATGCACATTCTCCTTCATAACTGCATCATAATGCACATTCTCCTTCATAACTGCATCATAATGCACATTCTCCTTCATAACTGCATCATAATGCACATTCTCCTTCATAACTGCATCATAATGCACATTCTCCTTCATAACTGCATCATAATGCACATTCTCCTTCATAACTGCATCATAATGCACATTCTCCTTCATAACTGCATCATAATGCACATTCTCCTTCATAACTGCATCATAATGCACATTCTCCTTCATAACTGCATCATAATGCACATTCTCCTTCATAACTGCATCATAATGCACATTCTCCTTCATAACTGCATCATAATGCACATTCTCCTTCATAACTGCATCATAATGCACATTCTCCTTCATAACTGCATCATAATGCACATTCTCCTTCATAACTGCATCATAATGCACATTCTCCTTCATAACTGCATCATAATGCACATTCTCCTTCATAACTGCATCATAATGCACATTCTCCTTCATAACTGCATCATAATGCACATTCTCCTTCATAACTGCATCATAATGCACATTCTCCTTCATAACTGCATCATAATGCACATTCTCCTTCATAACTGCATCATAATGCACATTCTCCTTCATAACTGCATCATAATGCACATTCTCCTTCATAACTGCATCATAATGCACATTCTCCTTCATAACTGCATCATAATGCACATTCTCCTTCATAACTGCATCATAATGCACATTCTCCTTCATAACTGCATCATAATGCACATTCTCCTTCATAACTGCATCATAATGCACATTCTCCTTCATAACTGCATCATAATGCACATTCTCCTTCATAACTGCATCATAATGCACATTCTCCTTCATAACTGCATCATAATGCACATTCTCCTTCATAACTGCATCATAATGCACATTCTCCTTCATAACTGCATCATAATGCACATTCTCCTTCATAACTGCATCATAATGCACATTCTCCTTCATAACTGCATCATAATGCACATTCTCCTTCATAACTGCATCATAATGCACATTCTCCTTCATAACTGCATCATAATGCACATTCTCCTTCATAACTGCATCATAATGCACATTCTCCTTCATAACTGCATCATAATGCACATTCTCCTTCATAACTGCATCATAATACACATTCTCCTTCATAACTGCATCATAATGCACATTCTCCTTTATAACTGCATCATAATACACATTTTCATTCATAACATGTTCCTGCTCTATTCTTCGCTTTGGATCTGCCCGTTGCGTCTGGCCGAGACTTCAAATAGAATTCTGTTTTAGTGTGTAGATGAGGATGGTTTTATATCAACAGCCCAAAGATTCCTGAAGTTACTGAGCAACTTAAGAACTTTCAGTATGGATTTGAGCTGTAATTTATATAAACAGACTGCTACAGTGATTCAGGATCGCAAGGTGCATGAACTTTTTCTGCATTTATGCGTCCACTACTGAACAGTGTGTCAATATTGGAACTGTAATGAATGGACATTGAGGATGAGGATTTGTTTCCTTTCGAGTCTGGTTCCTCTCAAGGTTTCTTCCTCGTGCCATCTCAAAGTTTTTCCCTGCCACTGGAGTGCTCGTTAGGGATAAATGTACAATTATTGTATAAGGAATATATATATATAAAGCTGCCTCAAGCTTTGTCCATTGTTAAAAGCGCTCTACAAATAAAAATGAATTAAATGGAATAACATTAGATGCCGGTCCTGTTATATAGATTAATGTAATTTCATTCAACATCGTAGCTGGAATGATAACGTACCTATACAATAGAACACTTCTTCTGATTCCATTCGATTCATTGTCGCAGCTCCTGAACAACAAAAGCTCAGGATTATTAAGAAGGACATTAACCTTCACTGGCAAAATGATGGGTTTGAAATCATTCAGCAATTCGGCTATTCTCAGTCTTTGTCCACTAAATCGGTGTCACGTTAGCTCCAAAATCGGCATGGTACTGCACTACCCCACCGGTCCTGACAATGGGGAAATAATAACAGGCTTTCAGACGCTATTCAGCTTCGGCGAGTAAAAAACACCGGTATTATTGCGTTCAGACCACTTTCAGGCAACTGGTTAACCTGCGACCCGCGACACTAATTGCATATTTATACTCGTAAAGATCAGACGTATTAAACATCACTGCTTTTATAAGGTCCGGTGTGGTGTTTCCAGTCTTACAGTCTTACATCTTGTGCACACTCGTATAGTTCTGGTGAGCTATAGAGCGCATGTCAGTGACTGTGTGTTTGTGTGTGTGTGTGTGTGTGTGTGTGTGTGTGTGTGTGTGTGTGTGTTTGTGTGTGAATACTGCTGTTGGGTGACATGTTGCAATTTCCCAAACCCCTGTCCAAGCAATTACAGCCACTGCAGTGTGTGCATGGCTGCTCATGGACGTCCTCCGTTCTACACACACACACACACACACACACACACACACACACACACACACACACACACACAGAGCGAGAGAGAGAGAGAGAGAGAGAGAGGTAGATTTATGTATTTCTGTATTTCTCCATCCATCTCTCTCATTCTCTCTCTCTCTCTGTTTATATTTCTTCCTGCCTGACTCCCTGTCTTTTCAGCTATATATTTGCATGTCTATCTATCTATCTATCTATCTATCTATCTATCTATCTATCTATCTATCTATCTATCTCTGTCTGTCTGTCTGTCTGTCTGTCTGTCTGCCTGTCTATCGTGTGTTTCTGTTTGTTTGCAATTCTGTGCCTGTGGCCCTTTTTGCACATCTGCATCTCTGTGTCTCTCTCTCTCTTTGTCTGTCTGTCTGTCATTCTGTGTCACTCTCTCTCTTTCTCTGATGGTGTCTTTGTCTCTGTCATTCTCTGCCTGTCTCTGATTCTTTGTGTCTCTGCCTACCTGTTTGTCTTTCTCTGTCTCTGAATTCCCTGTGTGTCTCTGACTGCCTTTCTGACTCTCTGTGTCTCTGACTCACTCTGCCTGTCTGTCTCTTTGACTCCAGTGCAAACATTTCGTCCACTCTGTTGGACTGTCTCTTTGACTGTTTCCCTGTCTCCTACTGACTGTCTCTCTGTCTGTTGATCTGTCTCTTTGTATGTTTACCTCTCTGGTTCTTTATTTGCCCGTTAGCATGGATGCCTCATTCTGTCTTTAGGCCTGTCTCTACCTCTTTCTCTGAGTCTCTTCCTGTCTATGTCTCTCTCTGTCTGTCTCTCTGTGAGTAATAATAAGCACTATTCTGACCCAAATAACACTCATGTTGGAAAGAACGAAAGAAAGATGGTGTGATGTAAAATGAAGGTCTGTGCAGGAATTTGAGTGTCTGTATAAGTGTGTATGTGTGTACACACACATCCAAAGACACGGTTTAAAATCCCCAGACACGTGAGACATACTTTATTTTTTCCCTCTCTCACTTTTTTATTTAAGCCCGTGGTGAAACTGTGGCTCGTCTCTCGGCCGCTCCGACTGAAGTTCATCAGTATTCATGAACTGGAAGTGTGTGAAGTTTAGTGATTAGCTCGAGCAGTTAAACAAGATTAATGATAGAAGCCAAGGCACAACTCCAAACACTCAGAGAAAATTCGAGCGATTTACGAACTCAGGGTCTGTTCCAGCACTTAACTAGTCGCCTGGTCATTTTTTTATACCGCCTGTTATTAAATTATCTCAAATTAGCCCGATATTTAATCTCGCTCCCTCAAGCAATTTGAAGAAATCAGGAAAGACGGGGGTGCGCAGGAGCGCTAATCAGGGTTGGATAAATAAATGCTAATGGCTCGCTGGAAAGCTAAAGCTAACTTTACATCTGCTCGTTTGAATGTTAAAGGGGAAAGGATATCATTGGGAACGTGGGAGATCAGATCATCGTTTTTTTTGTAAAGCACGCACGTTTAAAAGATTTAATCGGTACAAAAATATAGTTTTTAATTAGGAAACTTTTGACCAAATTAGCAAACAGGATCACGCTGCAGCCTGGCGTGTGAACGTTTGGGAAAAACAATAAGAGAATAAGAGTTGAAGTTCAGGGTAAAGGGGAAGACAATGACACGGTAATGAGGTAAATATAAAATCATGCTAATTGACGTTTCTTTGACAGTCGAGCACGCAGAGATGAGATTATTATTTGTGTATGTGGGTTTGGGCAGACTGACAATAGCCCGGGATAGAGCTTCCCACTCTCTCTCCGTGTGGCTCTCAGTATTCGCTTTCATTCCCGATCTCATCTCTCATCCTGTAAAACACGCAGCACACAGGGGAGGTGAATCTGCTCCTCGTCCCAGAAAACAGTTCAAAACAAGGCTAATCCACTGCGAGTGCTTGTGATCGCTCAGGACACAAAGATCCGGGATGAGAACTTAAACACACAAACACACACACAAACACACACACACACACACACACACAACAAGAGCTTTTTAAGCATGAACCAGAAACCAGAAAGACAAGAAATAATAATAGTAATAATGAAACACGTCGTCTCTACACTGAACCATATTCACCCTGCTCTCAAAATCCCAACATTCGTTGTGCCTGCTTTCGTGTCTCATTCGAGGGAATCTGTAGAGAACGGTTGCGTAACACAAACCCTAAAGTGCTGACGAGGTAAGCGTTTCTGTCCACTGCCGGACTCTAATCAGAGCAACACCATCGACTGTAATGACTGTCAAAGGGGAAATAAATAGCGACAGGAACGCTATTCTCAGCACCCCGCACATGAGGGGGGGGATAAAGAGGGAAGGAAGAACCACGTTGCACTTCTTAAATCCTGTAATGGCGTCTTTACATCAGCTGGTCGATCTGCTCGCTGGGTTAAATCGGTTAAAAGTGCATTAGAAGGTTCTGATAAAGGGCAGGTAAAGAATAGACCGTGCTGTAAGTAATCGACAGAGAGGTGGACTTCCTGTTCCTGTTCACACCTTGAACCTGATTTTCCTATGATGACAACTGTAAATGCAAATATTCCATTTAGAGTTAAATTTCATATCCATGAAACAAGCTTGTATTTACGTTTCCGTACCAGGCTGTTTTATTGTTTAGAAAACTGCACCGCATCAACAAATGTCTTACTATTGGTCTTACATCATGTCTTTCCCGTATTCTAGCATATATCGGTTTTGTGGGTGTGGCTAAAAGTACATCCTAAAATGTACAATAATCCATTGATATCGGCTTCAAACCATCACTAGTAGGAGTAGCTACTGCTGAATAAGTTTATATTAAGGGTGCAATGGGAGGGTTAAAGGGTTACCTGAAAACAAAGCTCCAAAAATGGCTCAAATTGACGACTGTAAAAAATCGGAAGCTATCAGGGTTTTAGTCACGTTATAATGCAGATAATTCCTGTTAAAGTAACAATACAAAGAACCGCTTTCTTCACAAAGACCTAGTCTTCTGCACTTTGTCCAGATTTTAACGCTATGAGTGAGACAGGAAGAGACAGAGCAAGAGAGAGAGGGAGGGAAGGAGAGAAGGAGAGAGGGGAAGAAGAGTGTTTGACTGTTCCAGCATGTTCGGCAGGGGAGGGATAGTTCTTGAAAGCCGAGCGGTGAAATCCCAGCAGCCTCTCTTCAGCTCAGCATGAAGTGCTGTCACCGTCTCCGAGACGAAACGCTCCCAAATTACTCCGGAAAAAAAAAAAGTCGGAAAAGTTGGGGCTTTTCAAACGTGCAGTGGACCGAGTTTATCGTGGACTCCATGTCCTCGGGAACGTTTTATCATGACTGGAAGCAAAGTCGAAACCAAAACGGGACACTTTTGTGTAAAACATGGCTCTGTGGGAACACGAGATTATTACCGTTGAGGCAGCAGAGGAAATATATGACAAAGGGCCGCCTCGTTGACTGTTATCAGACGTGTGGAACACCGCTTTCGTGGTTTCGAGCATTTCCTGTCACGTCTAGTCCGCACCCTTGGGTTAACACAAAGTTTTCTTTCACTCGGAGCGATCGAGACCGTCTCCAGACTTCACATGGACAAAAAAAACTAAAAGAATAAAGGGAAGAAAATAGCGGGATAATCAGGACATTAAACTCAAACGCGAGAACCATATGTTAATTATGTAAATGCTTCATTCTAATCAGCTCGAACCGATGTAACGAGTTAGCAGGAAAAGAAGTGAACGTTGAGAGTTATCAAAAACGTCATTAATATTCATCGGCGCAGCGCCGCGGCACGCGCACCCATCCGCACACATGAATTAATAGTTTGATGAGGGATGAAAGTGCTGGAGGTGGTGTTTATACGGCAAACCATCTGTCTTACTCAGAGTCCTCTCCACCAAGGCTCAGGAGCGAGGTACGCTAGCCGCAAGACAGACTTCCGCAACAAACAAATGGTTAGCGAGAGGGTGGGGAGGAAATATATTCTTATAAAAATTGTGTTCCGTTCGGAAGAGTGGCTCATCACTGAGAAAAATGTATTCAGCAAATAAGAAAGTAAGTAAATAAGTCAATAAATAAATGAATCGTTACTGTGTGCTAGTTACGATTAGCCGTAACGCTAAACGCACGTCTATCAGAAACATGTGTTTTATTAAATAATGCATATCTCTGCATTTACATAATTATTAACATAATTACATTTAGTGCTTGTGATAACGATTTGCTCACAACTAAATGAAAAATGTGATTAATTTAGAGGGAAAATATGAATAATAAATATCTTATGATGTGCATGTATAACAGCTGTATGTCATATAACGATGCAAAGCCACATGTCCTATTCATCATGTTCATGTTTTTGTCTGCTTGACAGAACCAGACACATTTGTGTATCTTGTATTAGAGCAGATAAAATCTGGATGTTTTACATGGTACCTGATGGTAAAGAGACTCTGAGGAT
The DNA here is from genome assembly GCA_024362625.1 of Silurus asotus. Taxonomy (NCBI): domain Eukaryota; kingdom Metazoa; phylum Chordata; class Actinopteri; order Siluriformes; family Siluridae; genus Silurus; species Silurus asotus. The sequence goes on from MU551605.1 coordinate 1,530,099, forward strand.
TTGAGAATTAGAATTGTTGCTCTCCACAAATATGCCAAGGCTGTAAGAAGATCAGAAACACCCTGAAACTGAGTTACAGTACAGTAATCAAGGTCATACAGAGGTTTTTCAAGACGGGTTCCTCTCAGAACAGAACTCGCAAGGGTCCATCAAAGAAGTTGAGTCCTCATGCAAAAGTTGCTTTAAAAAAAGACAGATGAGTGCTGTAGTGTTGCTTTAGAGGTCGCAGAAGCGGAAGGTCTGCGTGTCAGTCAAGCATGGTGGTGGTAGCATCATGGTTTGGGGCTGCATGAGTGCTGCTGGTACTGAGGAGCTGTGGTTCATTAAGGGAAACATGGATCCCAACATGTACTATGACATTCTGAAGCAGAGCATGATGCGCTTCCCTTCAGGAACTGGGCTGAACGGCAGTTTTCCAACATAATAACCACCCCAAACACAGCACCAAGATGAAAACTGGCTTGCTGAGGAAGCTGAAGGTGATGGAGGGGCCAAGTACGTCTTCAGCCCTGAACCCTACTGTTCAAGTTTGGGGATCCTCAAGCAGGAGGTGAAGGATCCCAGCAACAACCTGTGCAGCTCTGGTGAATTCCAAAGCCAGGAGGATGAAAGCAGTGCTGGATAACAACAGTGCTACACAAAATAATGACTTGGGACAAAGTTTTGACATGTTCCCTGAGGGTGTATTTACTTTTGTTGACAGTTATTTTGACAGTAATAGCCGTACATTGAGTTATTTTCAGAGGACAGTAAATCTGTACTGATTTACAAACTGCACACTCTAAAATATATCCAAGTGTCATTGTAGTAGTATTGTACCTTAAGAAAATACTAAAATGGTTCCTGATATGTGAGGGGTGCACTAACTTTTTTGAGGTATTGTATAAATATATACAATACAATATATATATATATATATCAATAAAAGAATGATTTTCCTGCTCTGTGTGTGTGTGTGTGTGTGTGTGTGTGAGACAGTGGGGGGAACAAGCTGGCATTGTGGCAGGAGAACAGTCCAGGCCAGCATGAATAAGAGGATGGAAAAGCAACTGCCCCCGTGCTGCCCTCTGCCCCTGGCACTGTCCAGCTCCGCTCCATCTGGAGCCCTCATCTGTGCCCACCTCATTCTTTTTCCTTCACCACCCCACATGCCCTGTCCCCGCTCTTTTTTCCACGGTAACTCTCTCATAAACATCACTTTAACGTCTTTCAACAGTTACACAACATATTTTAGATTTTTCCTTGAACCTTTAGTGCCAACATGTAGATTCAGTGCAGGATCCTTACAAGACTTGATGTAGTGAACATGTACTGTACAGTGTGTGTGTGTGTGTGTGTGTGTGTGTGTGTGTGTGTGTGTGTGTGTGTGTGTGTGTGGCAGTGTGATCAATAAAATAACTGAAGAAAAAAAATTATTACTACAAGAAGAAAGTTAAAGATTTTAAAAAAAAATGCTAAAAATATCTGTAATATTTATTGTGATAATATTTGATATGGGTATTAAAAGCAAACCCCACACACTGCTTCATCCATGTTCACAAATAGTTTTTTTGCTCATGATGCCAAAGCTCTGAAGTGAGCTCAGCAAAGAAACACGGCTAAGTTTGGCATTCAGGTCTCTCATATCGGCGTGTGCACGTGTGTGTGTGTGTGTGTGTGTGTGTGTGTGTGTGTGTGTGTGAGAGACAGAGCAGCACCCTGACATACACCCTAATGGAGCTCCTCTGGTCCATCCTACTCGGGTCACGGGTTCAGCAGATCTCTCTGTACGTGACTAGAACGCTTTCATGGTTAAGCTCTCAAAAAAAACCTTCTCCTTTTTAAAACGAGAGAAAGAGAAGGAGAGAGAGAGAGAGAACTCGTAACCACATCACAGCTCCTGCATCATGTCTGTGTTCGTTCGGTTTTTCTCTCGCACCGTGCTAGGCATGTCGTTCGAGCATGAAAGAACGTTTTGCCATAAAGGAGATTTTGAGTTCATACCTTCTTGATGTTCAGGAGGGTTATATAACACTGTATAGTGCGGCTCATGAAACGATTTGAAGTTATAAATAGAATATAATGGTTAATAACCTGCAATACATAATTGACACTAACTATTCGTACCACTAGCCAGACAACCGAAGTCCTTGAATTTATTAAAGTAAATGGTGTGCGCTTATTCAATGGGGCTGATTTATAAAATGATTAATAAATAAGCAGTTTATAATGTTGAATGAATGAATTGAGTATGGAGGTCAATGCTGCCGGATTTGATCAGATGTGCTCCTGCGCGCTCATCGATTTCCTGTCCGGGGTTTTTAATGTCTGAGAGATTCGGGGGTTTAAATATATATTTTATTAATGGATCCCATATCAGTGATAATGTAGTGGTGTGTGTGTGTGTGTGTGTGTGTGTGTGTGTGTGGGAGAGCGAGATAACAGCTTCATGAGAACGACAATGTGTCTCCTGTCATTCTCTAATCACTAAACAGGAATTTCCTCAGCAACTTTTTATTATTTTTTTGGGTGGGAGTCCTGACGTGAGTCACGTGTGTGCAGTAATGTTAAATCCATTTCTGATGCATTTCTCTCTGTAAGTATGTGTTAATGTTTGGCGTTTCAGCTTTCCTTTCTTTCTTGTTCTCTTCCTAATACTGGGCGAAGGTTCAGCACCTGCTCACTTTTCTAAAGCACACAATTGACCAATCAAAGTCTGATCATCAAGAACATTTAGCTTCCTGTACAGGGGGGGGTTAAAGGTTAATGCACCGAATTCACAAAAAAAAAAGATGAAAGAAAAAAGGGGACTCTACATCGATACGCAATTCTGGCTTGCTCTCATGTGCGCTAGCGGTGTTTGGTAATAACCGGAACATTCCAACAAATCAATTGTTATTTAATTCTCAGCGAGCTCCTGAGTCCATTAAACCTGATTACGTTCGGCCATTTTCTTCTCGCTGCCTTCTCGTGCTCTTTTTCCCCCCTACACTCAATCTATACGGCCGACTTATGAGCGAGGACCTTCTGAGGCAATTTCAGCCTCTATTAAACATAGCATGCTAGGCGCTAATTATTTATTGGATTGAGGCCCCGCCGCTCCAGAACTCCACCACGCCTCAAACCCCCTCCCTGCCTTCGACCCAGCCCCCTCCACTCGGTCCCTAAAAACCAGGATATAACCCGGAGAAGATCCGGAACGAGGCGTGACACAAGCGGAGCAGGGATAACAAAGGCTCGTTAGTAGCGGCGGAATCTGTAACGATCAATCATCTTTTTGGTGATCCAAGCATTTTTATTTATTTTGTTGCCATGTAGGTCAGCAGCAACAGGAGTCTGATTAATGTGGAAAGGATTCTTCCTGACCCACTTCCCAGATAAACACAACTCTGTGCAGGAAGATGATCAAACAACACGCAACCATGCTCCTCAAAACTCTTTCAACTTTATTTAACCTTTGACTTGGACTCTGATTGCTTTTTGTTTTGGTGGCAATGCAGCAATAGAGATTATTTTTAACTAGGGCTGGCTGATATAACGCTATAATATCGATATCATGATATGTTTATATTATGTATATATATATATATTTTTTTTTAAATAACCTAAAAACTCAGCAGAAGTAGCTGATAATGTATTCAAATTGGGTAATTAAACAAAGAAACAGCAATCCAAAGACCATCCTTTCTATTGAGCAAATCTGACAAATTGTGACGTCTAGACGTCTGGGTCAGAGCATCCCCAAAACTGCAGCTCTTGTGGGCTGTTCCCGGTCTGCAGTGGTCAGTATCTATCTAAAGTGCTCCTAGAAAGGAACAGTGGTGAACCGGCGACAGGGTCGTGGGCGGACGAGGCACGTTGATGCACGAACCAACACAATATTCAGCATAATGTTATGCCTGATCAATGTATGATATATCGCTATAAAAAAATCACTCTGGGACTCGCTGGTATATATAAATTTCAGTTTTCAAATTCCTTTAAAAAAGTCTATATAACATGATACTTCTTTTGTTCAAAAATCTATAGATCAGTGTGATAGCGAGAGAGAGAGAAAGACAGAGACAGAGACAGAGAGAGAGAGAGAGAGAGAGAGAGAGAGAGAGAGAGATGCTCTCTCTACCATTTAAAGATTCAAACTCCTGATTTTTCTTCACACACGTGACCATCGGTGCAGAATATGAGACGTGTTAGACACGGAGCGGAGCAGAAAACCGATCCGGTTTGTGATTAGGTGGAGGAGCGGCGCCGGATTGATCCGAGTGGACGTGATGTCAGAGAGTGAACAGATCTTCTCACCGACTGATAAGGAGTGATGTAGTATCAATTACCTGAGCGTGTGCAATTTCATTTGCTCCTGAGCGGCACGTCACTTCGCTTCCGAACGCTGACGCCTAATAAGCAGCTCCTCGAGCCGGCAGCCATTAAAAAGCCACAGAAAGAAGGAGTGGAATTTGCATTTTGTCCCATCAGCAGAACCGACAGCCATTAGTGATTGCCTCTCGGGCCTATATACGCCAGGCGAGCGTCCAGAGTGGCTCTGTGGAGATGTATGCGCGCTCTCCATCACGTCCTTGTGCTTTTTTGCTCCATTATCATTTGCATGTTTTATCGGTTTATCAGGAATTTTTTTTTTGTGTGTGCGCGAGTGTTTTCACAACACTCACAATGAGGAGCGTAAACATGAAGCATCTTAAAAAAAAGACCTTATATTATATAATGTAACATATACATTTGGGTTTTGTTAATAAGCGATTAAAGCACACACACACACACACACACACACACACATTTAAATGTATGAAACATCTGAACACCTCTGTCAGGGAAGCGGCCGATAATGTTGCTCTGAGGAGCATGTCAGCCCGAGACATTTATCACTGTTAAAAAATGCCACGCCGAAACGCTTCCTTCGCTTTACTTCGGAGTTATGATGATAAGTTAGGAAGAGATGGACTGTTGTGTAAAGCCCCTGCCCTGTGGTCAACCTCCGGGAGCGAGGGCATGAATGCTAAGCAGGCTAGGAATCGATATGGGCGAATATAGCTCAACTGCACCATTTGTTCAGCCATGAGAGATGTCAATACACAGATTAGGGTGATCTATCTTTTTGATTTCGCACTGTCTTCCAAACACGCCGCGTGAGGGCTTTTGCCTGTATTAAAAGTGTTTGCTTTCTCGAGCATAAACATTCCAATTATTGCTCCAAGTGTGACGATGCCGGAAATCTTCACGGGGGTTCTTCTTGCGGATACTCGCTATTACCTGAACGCTGCAGAAAACCGAAACACGTGTAGATTTTTGGGGCAACTGTTTTTCTCTTTTTCTCAAAAATAAAAAATCTATTCGATACAAAAGTTTGAGAGCAGAGCAGAAGCAAGGTTTCCGGAGAGCATACAGCAATTATCGCTCGCTGGATATAAATCCACACAAGATGTGAATTAGGTGCATTATTTCCATCTGAGGCAGGAGCAGGAATCTATACATATGCAAATAAAGCCGTAATGAAGCCTCGGCCATGTTTGAGGAGCTTCATCGTGGCCTGCAGAAGTGTAAATAAGAAGCAGAGGTCATATAACACCAATTAAAATCAGCTTTGTGTTTAGTCTTGGAAAATTTATACTCCTGGGGGAATTCTTAAAGGTTCTCTGCTGACGCCTATAACAGAGTGGGTTTCTATCAGACCAGCTTCTGAACAGGACCTCTAATTATTCCATGAACTCTAAAGAACCTACAGTAAAAGCATACACACCAGTTTTCATAAAGGGTTTCTTTCACTTTGTTACTGTATGAAACATCCATATGTGCTCTTCGGTAGTCCTTGGAATTTTTCGGCATATTTACAAGAGTTGTTTGTTGGAAGTACACATAAATCTAGAGAACCTGATCCACCCTCATGGACATCATTTATATCTGTTTATGTGAATAAATATGTTTTTAAAACTCGTTTAAAATATTGTTAATAATTTTTTTTTTACCAAATATAACATGCAATAATTACATTTAGGAAAAGAGATTTATAATTATTTGAAAAAATAAAATAAATAAATAAATAAACATTTTATAAACTAGAATTATTGTAACTATTATTGTTTTCCAAATAGCAAAATGGGGAAAAAGACATGCAATGCACAATGACTCACCTCTAAGCAACAGATGTTAATAGCAACTTATATACAAATCACATTATTCACTGGCACTTACATGCACACATACATACACTAAAAATGTATGTTTGTGTAACCTGCTGCTGCTGTAACGCAATAATTTCTCTCACAGGATCAATAAAGTATATCTAAAAAATAAATCTAAGTGTAAATATGTCAAAATTAGAATTAATTTTAAAACTTTAAAATCTCAAATTTTTTACTTTTTGCTTGAAACATCATATAATTATGTTATACACCAAAAAGTATCCAACCAAACAAGAGAAATGACTAAAAACCGAATGTGAATTTATTAAAACGTACATTATTAAATTCTTTTTACATTTTATTTATTCATTTTTGAAAAAAACGTTTCTGATGTTGGAAACAGTTACGACTTCTACGAATTATTTGAAAAAATAAAATAAATAAATAAATAAATAAACATTTTATAAACTAGAATTATTGTAACTATTATTTTTTTCCAAATAGCAAAATGGGGAAAAAGACATGCAATGCACAATGACTCACCTCTAAGCAACAGATGTTAATAGCAACTTATATACAAATCACATTATTCACTGGCACTTACATGCACACATACATACACTAAAAATGTATGTTTGTGTAACCTGCTGCTGCTGTAACGCAATAATTTCTCTCACAGGATCAATAAAGTATATCTAAAAAATAAATCTAAGTGTAAATATGTCAAAATTAGAATTAATTTTGAAACTTTAAAATCTCTTATTTTTTTACTTTTTGCTTGAAACATCATATAATTATGTTATACACCAAAAAGTATCCAACCAAACAGGAGAAATGACTAAAAACCGAATGTGAATTTATTAAAACGCACATTATTAAATTCTTTTGACATTTTATTTATTCATTTTTGAAAAAAACGTTTCTGATGTTGAAAACAGTTATGACTTCTACGCAAGGAGGAACTACATCGAGCCTGCTGGACAAAAGAACGCAATTATCTCTCTCAGGAATATTTACTCGTTATTGTTCTTCTGTCCAAATTCACTAATCACTGATAGTATGAGGGCTATCGTGTGTGTGTGTGTGTGTGTGTGTGTGTAGAGGTTGAAAGGATGCACTATTTGGTTAATTAGCGAGCATACTGTCTGTCCCCCAGCACGCCTTAACTTCTCTCATCACACACACATTCCTGCTTATTTAAGATGCTTGATTATAAAACAACAGTAATAAAGTATTTGCAGTTGTATTCGGCCTGAACTGACCGTAACGATGATCTTCAGAGATGCGCGTTAATGTCAGATGGAGTTAATTAGCTCGTCTTCCACTAGCCATGTTCATGATGCTCTTTAAATCACTTTTTATTTTTTCCTGATTTTTTTTCCCCTCTATGAGCAGAGCGAGTATAAAGCGAGTTGCTTTACAGAGGGGACCTAATTAGGGCCGTGAATCTTAGTAAGAAGTCACTCTGACTCTTATATTACCAAACATTTCACTTTTCAGCTATTTTCTTTTACACATGTTCAGGGTTGTTTCAGGTCAGTTTGTGTCATACTTCCAAACATTGCCTCTTTAATATATAGTGTTTGGCCACCCCACTGGCCACCCTGTTGCCCACCTCATTGCCTTCCAGCTGCATTCGGAGATACTTTTATGTTTTAAGAAATCTGTGTTGATGCTCCACTGACAAATTACTCAGTACATGGTTAAGTCCCCAACACACACACCTCAGACCGGTCATCCACAGATCCTAGTGACGTTGCTGGAGAATGAACCCCAGCGAGAGGTAGTTTTACGACTTGACTTCGTTAGCTCCATTAGCATTAACGCATCAGCGTTCCTTTCAACCAAGCTAAGGTTTGCCATCGCTTATGTGGACGTTATCTGCGTCCTGAGCGCACTTCGGCTGTGGATTAAAACAAGGCAGCAGTATACCAATCGCGTCGTTCGTACATGGGTACGCTTCACGCTCCTGCACGCGTTCGAACTTTATGCATCCGCGATCAAAGCTAATTGGATCGGAAGGAGCGGGGAGCTAGCTTTGGCGCCTTTTCGCTTGTCTGCGCACTGATACGCCGACCGTCTGCACGAGTAACTGGATTTCCGTCCCATTATGGTGGCAGAGCCACTCCAGAGAGCGGCTAATGAATCAAGTGGCCGGCGCGGCCCACTCCTTTCTCCTGTAAACAATGGCCGTTAAACTACTGCCTTCACCCTGCTTCAGACTAACAAAGTGCCTCTGGCGAGCCGAGAATCTACAGCCGAGGAAATATTTACTGAGCTTAAAGACTAACGAGCTTCTAAACTCTGAGTGGAAAGATGATAAAGATGAAGACTAACGAGCTGCAGGTATTCACAGTTTTATATATATATAAAATGCTTTCCTGAACAAGAACCAGGAGCTAGCATTAAGATATTAAGCTTAAATAAAGTCAAATAACTTCAGACTTCCAAACTAATACAAGCAATTCTTGGAATTCTGGGAATTTTCAAGACTAAAAACTTTTCCAAAAAATTTTAGAAAAAAAAAACCTTGCCCTGTAAACTCTGTTAAAACAACCAGATTTAATGCAATTTCATTTGAATTTCTAACAAAATTATACTAACAATTCTAAAAAAATTTTTTTTAATCTGTATTAGTTTGCATGCTAGCTTATGATCAAACAAAACGCTTTTATTTATGTTTGCATATGATGAAGTTTATATGCATTTGCAGAAACTTCTAATTCATTCCCATAACTTCCTATTAAATTAGGAATATTTCTAAAATTCCCCAGATGAAGTTCCCATGGAAAGTTTCTGGAAATTTACAGGAAATTTTCCGCCCCTTCACAACCCTACAAGGCACTGCACAAACACGCTGGGTTCTGTGTCCTCCAACCCTTCTGCAAACATACACTGATTATATGGTGATGTCTGATATTTAAACTCACACATTCACAATTTCACCAAAATTCAAAAACCGAAAGAACAATTCCAAAGGTCAGGAAGTGAGCGACGTCGTATCAGGCGAACTCGGACTCTGGGTCGTCTTCTTAATAGATACTTGACATGCTCTCTTCTACATCGCGCTGTACTTTTCCTCTTCGAAAAGGTCACGCATCGAGTAAATAAATAAATAACCTGATGAGTCTGGGAGACGTTTCTGCTTTACACAAAGTGCAGATTTGTAACGGCTGGTAAAAATCCCCATCGTAGGGCCATCATTTCTCATCCAGCTCTGAGGTTTGATCCCAGAAGCTCATCGTGCACACACACACACACACACACACACACACAGCATGCTTCGGATGGAGGTGACGGTGCAGTCAAAGCTCAAATTATTTACGCCGTCTCTTAGCGCCGGTCCCGCAAGGCAGATGAAAAGTCTGCCACTACATCAAATGCGATATTAACGACCCTGGGAGTCTTCATGCAAATTCAAGACAGAACGTGAAAACTTCCAGACTCGCGCTCGATCACTCCCAAGGTTGCCATGAATCTTCTTCAAGTGAACGTCATAAAGCATTTGCATACTGACGGAGCGGGAATAGGCTCCTACGTCACGCTCATTTGCTCTCTCTCTCTCTCTCTCTCTCTCTCTCTCTCTTGATTTCTCTTCCTTCTCTGCGATACCCTAAAAGCCTGAAAAGAAAGACCTGCACCTGGATTACGCACATCAAATGAGTTCTTTTATGACTATCCACTGAGCCAAAATCAATTTATTTACCGCTATCAGATCCGGCGTTTAAAGCCGTGCACTCACACTTTAAACTCGATGCGCTTTCTTTTAAAGAGGGCAAAAAAAAACACAGGGAATAATTAGTCATTTACAAAACAACACAAATACAGAGCAAAGCTGTTCGAGTTCTGGATTCTGATTGGTTAATGTGCTGCTTCTTGAACGTTATCGCTGCTATAGTAACAACTCGTTTGTAACGGGAAAGTGGTGTTTAGGGTTCTGGGGTACTGATCGGACAGAGTGATCGGTTCAAGCCCAAGTATTACCAAGCTGCGTCTCTTTGGGGCCCTTGAGGAAGGCCCCTAAACCTTTGTGCCCCAGGAGCACTGCATCATGCACTCTTACTTCCTTGGCTTTCAAACATTGCTTGGATATGTGAAGAAAGAATTTCACTGTGCTGTAAACTACATGTGACAATTTTATAACATGTTCTTTATTTTTGTAAGAAGGCAGCAGCATCTCTGAAAGGAGTCTCCAATGTCAGTTCTTTGTAACAGCAGCTGGGGAAGTGGTAACCGATGGGACACCTGTATCATGGCTCCCGCTGCATTCTGACCCCAGCTTTTTACCATCGCTGGGATATGAGAAGGAGAATGCATGTGACACAGGTATCGCACTAGAGTGTGAACTTGTTTACCGCAACAATAAATAGACAAGAATCATTCTTTCACTGAATAAAGCAGTGCTGTCGTATAAAAGGAAAGTCTTTTTTTTTTTGCCGTGATATTTTGACATTGACTTTTGTTTCTCTAGTCAACTTTTTCTCTGAGTGCATCCTCATGACTTTCTCGTGTCATTGTCAAGCACAGAAGCCGTCTGTCTGCGGTCGGGGAACCCGTCTGTCTTCCTAAAACACTCTCATGCAATGAACTGCTGCCTCGCGATCGAGGGATTACGACTCCTACCGAGACATGCACCTGTCTCTCCTCGGGCATTCCGAGCCGAAAGAACATTCCCGATGATTGTCCGGAATCACCTGTGCTTTCCGGATCCCAGCTTCATTAACAGAAAACTACAAAGCTTTTTCTTGAAATCAAAAAAACAACGACATGGAAAAACTAAATAAATAAATAACTCCTCAGTCCATGATGGTGAAGAGGTGTTTGTTACTTTGTGACAGCTTTAAATGTTGATACGTTTTTTGTTGTTGTTTTTTAAGCTTGTGCCGAACTACGGCTCAAACGAGCCCTCGGTGGGATCAATTTGTACCATGTTTTATGGCGTTTTTTTTTTTTTTGCGCTGTTTATTTACTCTGGGTTTGTGTCTTATATGAAAGCCTCGTCCTGTTCACGTGATGTATTGCAATTTTAATAGCGCAAACATGCCGCACGGTAAGGAAGAGGAAATGATTTGGAATAATGGCCTCCTCTTAAATATTTACCAAACCATCCAGAAAAAAAAAAAAGAAGAGTCAACATGTCCACTTGTCAACCACATATGTTTGTTTGCAGGCTTTGTGCAGCTGCAGCTCGTAGCCGTGTGGGACTCATCCTTTCTTTCATGACTTCCTATTATTCCTCACTCCTCTGACCGCTGCGCTGTATAATCCCATACCGCAGTGGCTTGTGAGCAAACAGAGCAGACAAAGACGCAGCTGTCCCCGTGTCCCCGTACACCTTGTAGGCACGCATGCGGATGATGCGCCCGGTGAACCCGAACAGTGCCGGAGAGTTTCATCCGAATCGCATCTCAAATCATTTCTCATTTTACTTGGTGAAGACGAGGACGAGGATGAAGAGGGAATGAGGATGACAAGGAGGAGAAGGAGAGGGAATCAGTTTGTAAATGTCCAAAAAAGAAAAGAAAAGAAAAGTAAAGCAGTGTACGCCATACTTTTAATTTCTGGAAGGAAAAAAAAAGACAATGAAAGCAGAATTATTTAAAAACTTTGCCTCCTGAGCCTCGCCTTTGTCTCTCCGGCAGCACCTCGCTAGCCTTCTGGCCTTTGATGAGGCTCTCGAGGCAGTTCGACCCAGATAAAGTAAAAAATTGTACACATTCAAGAACCACCATTAAAGACCCCGTTTCTTCTTTCTTTTTCTTCCTTAAAAAACGACAAGTTTGCGAAACAGTGTCAGGAAAATGCTCATCTAGGTTCACTTAATCATCAAAAGAAGTTAAAATGCCAGTAGACATAATGAGGTTGAATAGTGACAGAGCTTGCGAGGATATTTTCCTCCTCCTCCTCCTCATCATCCTCCTCCGTTTCTCTCCGCTTTTTCCTCTCCAGCACAATAAAGATGCAAAACAAAGTAATTAGGTCACTGAAAAGATCTGAACGCTGACAACAACAACAACAAAACAAAGAAGGAAAGCCGATTGTGCTTATTTATTTGGTTTTCTTTTTAATCGTAGCAGCTTCTCTCCTCTCGTTCTCTCTTCCATTCTCTTCTCTCTCTTTCTCTCTCTCTCTCTTTTCCTTCTTTTCTAACCGGAATTAGATTACTACTCCTCCGGCTATGCTCTGTATTAAAGAAAGACAAAAAAACATCTTCTTGTAACGATGCCTATTGTTTAATTATTCGGCACCTGAATGATTGTTGAAGACCTAAAAGTTCAGAGCAGAACTGCAGAAAGCCATTTCCTGTGACGAGGCCCGGTCTCAAGGTGATATCGAAAAGTTTCAAGACTAGTTTGGTAACTGGCCAACAAATGGCAGCACAAGCCTGCACGCACAGTTACAGGGAGCACCGACTTTCATAAACCAGTGCACCATAAGACATGATCCTGTGTACATCAGGAGCCGTGCAACTAAATGCTATTCTAACCACGTGCGCTCGTTACCACGTCTGCTGTCCCGACCACGTTCGCACCCTGTCACCGAGATCAGCTCACACGTGAAACAACATAATTTGTTTTTTGCGGACTTCGCCCTCCTCCCGAAGATGAAGATCCGACTCAAAGATCCAAAGTTTGGACACCGTTGTTGAGATCCAGTGTGAATCACAGAAGGTGAAGGTGACACGTTTTGAAAAGAGGACTTCCAGGACACGTTCCAGAAGCGGCAGAAACACTGAAAGCTCTATATTGCTGTGCTGTGGGTCTATTTTGAAGGTAATAGTGTGTAAGTGTAGATAAATAAAATACTTTTTACGTTATAAAAATTGTAATCGTTTAATGCGACGTACAATTCGCAAGAACCTGCGATTTTTTTGGTAGAAATGCCTGTCTGTGGACATCAATCTTCACTTTGTGTAGTTTGTGGACTGCATGTGGACAGCTATCTGTCACCTAAACCTCGTTTGATTGACGGTGCATCGCAGCAAAGTTCATTTTCCAAACCTCCTTTTGTCTATCATACAGCGGTCCTCGCTGGTACACGGCCACAATACCGTTCAGGCTTCCGTTACATGTGGTGGCATAATGCGACTTTGTGTTATGTTCTGTTTTGTCTTTTTTTGTGCATTCCTCTCACCATGACATGAGAAAAGGCTGCTGCAACAATATATCTCATTATTATATTCGTCTTCAACAGCTCGGAAACAATCCTCGTGACAAATTGTTTCTTCCGGAAATCACTAATGCCTCTGAAATCAGACCCTGATGTCGCCACATGACTGTACGCCTCTAATTACACTCCAGAAAGCAAAAAAAAACAAAAAGGAATGCTGAAATGTGGCTTCCTTAAGGGCTGGGTTAAAGATCTCCGCATACTGTAGCACGTGGCTCAAATGCTTATATATAATATATTGTCAGCCTTTGGGAAACAACTTTATAATGACTTCATACATTACACTGAAAAGGATAAAGACTCGCCGTGATCACGTGAAATCTGGAGCAAAAGATCAGAATAATAATCTCGTCTAAAATGAGAGCAGGAAAATAACCAAAAGGACAAGCGATGTGAATCATATTCACATAAATATCACAGAGCTGCTGTATTCTGCATTTTGATTGTCAATATTACAACATCCATGCTCCAATTTTAGATAAAGAAGGAGTCTTCAGTTTTAGATAAGAGAGGAGTCTCCAGTTTTAGATAAGGAAGGAGTCTCCAGTTTTAGATAAGGAAGGAGTCTCCAGTTTTAGATAAGGAAGGAGTCTCCAGTTTTAGATAAGGAAGGAGTCTCCAGTTTTAGATAAGGAAGGAGTCTCCAGTTTTAGATAAGGAAGGAGTGTCCAGTTTTAGATAAGGAAGGAGTCTCCAGTTTTAGATAAGGAAGGAGTCTCCAGTTTTAGATAAGAGAGGAGTGTCCAGTTTTAGATAAGGAAGGAGTGTCCAGTTTTAGATAAGGAAGGAGTGTCCAGTTTTAGATAAGGAAGGAGTCTCCAGTTTTAGATAAGGAAGGAGTCTCCAGTATCAGTCATATAAAGAGTTAGAGGTATGAGAGGATTTCCTGCATCAGTTAAGGAAGGAGGTTTCCAGTGCTAGTTATAAAAGGAATCTCTAGCATTTGTTACTGAAAGGAGACTCTGGAGTCCTACATATCAATAAAATGAAGGAGTCTTCAGTGTAATTTAAAGAAACAGCCCATGAGGAACCCTCATAAACAACACACACTAGCACACACCTGAACTAGTCTGTCCTGAGGTACTTCTTCAAAACTTAATGCAAACTACTGACACTAATGAGACATCGCTTCTCTAAACCTCACTCGTGATTTACTGAACTTTTCTCTCCTGAAAAACTCAAAGAACGAAGTAGGTGTTTTGAGTCCCGAGCTCCCGAGGGTTCCTTTGGACGTCTTTTTTCCCTACTCACTTTGTTCTCATGGGGGTTCTTTTCTAATGAGCTGCCTGCTAGCTGGAGTGTGATTCATTCGTGGAAAACGGTTAGGGCGTCTTTTATCTACCACCAAAAGTCCATCCATACTCAATTTCATCCCCCCCCACCGAGCGAACAGTACGGAAGAAGAGCAGGATCCGTAGTGGAAATGGGTTACGGGCCGACATTGCTGCAAGCTGACACTTCTTCGTTCAGATGTGTTAAACACAGAGCAGCCAATCTCTCAGCGGTGATGTAATTATTCCAAGACGGCCAGAAAACGCGCACACACACACACACACACACACACACATCTAATGTGTATTCGCTCTGAATCTACACTTCTCTTAAATCTCCCTTTCTATTTTTATACCTCAATAAAAACTACACCCAAATCTCAGGAATAATCACTACAATAGACAACGCTTATTTGTTTTTTATAAGCAACAGTTATTTTTAGTACTCGATGATTCCACAGTACAATTGAGATTCATAAGCTAACGATTTGATAGTCGCAATAAAACACCTGCTACAACGTTGATTTTCCACATTAAAACTGTTTATTTGACTGCAGTCTCGTTTCAAATCCTCCAATCTTTCCATCACAAGTTAAAGGACAGAGAACTGTAGGCCAGATTCTTTACTAAACACCAAAAACCGTAAAACTGCATCACGGTTTTCGCACACTTGCTCGCATCTGTACATATTCGCCTGTAGGGTTTCGTCGTAAAACGAAAGCATCATAAAGTTTTGGATGATTTTAGGATGCGCAGTCGCTCGTTTGCACAATCAGCAGAGTGTTTTATGAAATAAATATATAAACAAACAAACAAAAATAAGACTGTTTTGCGAAATGAGAAATGGCGATGTGGTGCCAAATAGTGCAACAGCTGCAAAAGCAAACAAACATTATTACGAATGCCAGAGACTAATCACTCATGCACAAACACACACACACACACACACACACACACACACACAGAGAAACACATGTGCCCGGCGAGGCTTAGCAGATGGTCTCCGCCCCGTTTCTATCCATACATCAACTATCTCTCTCTCTTTCTCTTTCTCTGTGTGTCAGTCATTCAGGCACAAACACACACTAACACAAACACACACACACACACACACACACACACACACACACATCCCTCCTGTTTGCAATCAAACAATAAGCGGGCTGTATTGAGCGTGTGCAAACATCGCAGACAAAAGCCGGCATCCTTTTTGTTCTCTCGGCTCAGTTGCGCATCTCTCACTGCTTACTGAAGGTTACGGAGGCTCATCATCTCCTGATGACATGGACTATCACTCATTTCATCGACTGGCGTAGCCTCTGAAACCTGAGAGCACAACACGATAGCGAACGTGCGCTCTGTAGAGCACTCTCTATAATAAAACAATACACCCCTTACACACACACACACACACACACACATACACACACACACACACACCTCACATGCAACATAATCGAAACTAAATTCTTTAACAGCATATTAGAAAACTATTTTTTAGTATATAAACTCATGATGCATTTTTTAATTTTCCAGAAATCGTAGTTCACCGTTCATTTGCATTCTGACACAAAAACACTTTCTTCATTCATAACTATGTTCAAATATTCTATATGTTTTCAATTATCAGCTTATTTTAGCATTTCATTTAGTTTTTATGCTTATTTATTATATTGTATTGTATCTATTACATAGAATTACATTTAACCCCCTCACATCTTCATTTGCATATCGGAAGCCTATTGGCTCATCCATTTTATGACATAATAACTTCAACATTGAATGCTTACATGTCCTCCCTGTTTTTCTTGTATTATTAAAAGAGGTGGTGGCTTAGTGGTTGAGGCTGTGGACTCTTTATCAGAAGGTCACAAGTTCAAATACAAAAGCAAATCTGCCACTGCTGGACTCTTGAGCAAGGCCCTTAACCCTCAAATGCTCAGTTGTAAGCTGCTCTGGATAACCAGGCCTGCCAAATGCTGTAAATGTTATCCACTTGTTGTACTTTTTAATTACTTTTTTTTATTTTCTACATTTGTACATAGTAGATAGTCAGTATAACTCGAACCTTCTAAACTTCTAACCATTTCATATCAACCATATCATTTTTTCCCTTTTAATTACGCTCCATTGGAGCGCAGGCTGTTTATATAACATGCAATGGATTTGTAATAATCGTGCAATTGCAATATTTTATATGATTTATTAAATAGTCATAATAAATAAATTCATACAAGAGATTATATTAAACAGCCTCTAGCTAAAGGGAAGTTTTGGTATTTTTTTATTTGTAAATATAAAACAGATCAGAAGCACGTTCAGGTTGAACTTCAGCATTTACGCTGAGGAAATAATTTTTCCCCTCCATCGCTGGATGTAATACAGAGCATGGAAACATTCTGGCTGCATGGAGAATAAATGAATATAAGTAAATAAAAACACAAGCTATGTTTGAGAACACACATTGCATTGGTGTTATTAATACACACACACAGACACACACACACACAGACACACACACACATGCACACACACACACACACACACACACACACACACACACACACACACACACACACACACACACACACATGCATGTGCTCTCGATCTCTGAACCGGCATGAAACAAGCAACTCGCCACTTTTAAGCAGCACCATTTCCTGGATTCTTCAGAATTCAGTCAGAACCAGGAAATAAAGGAAGAGAGAGAGAGAGAGAGAGAGAGAGAGAGAGAGAGAGAGAGAGAGAGAGGGAGGGAAAGAGTGATGAATTCTGGGAAATGATGCTGCGGCTCTGCTAAACGAGAAACGAGGAACAGATGTAATGGAGGAACAACGAAGAGGGAGAGCAACTCCGCTGAGTCAGCATAGATAGGAAAAGAGCAAGGGAGAGATGGAGAACAACAAGGAAGAGCGAGAGAGGATGAGGATGAGGAGAGAGAGATAGAGAAAGGAAGGGAGAAAGAGGGGGGAAAAAAAGGTGGTCAGACAAAATGAGAAATGAGAAATTAGTATAGAAAGAGAAAGAAATTGAATGAAAGAGAAAGGAAGACAGAGTAAGGAGCGGTGACAAAAAGGAGGAAAAGAAGAAAGAGTTCAAGAAAGAAAAAGTAGTAGAGAAAAAAATGAGCAGGAAAATGATAAAAGGAGAGATGAGGAATGGCAGTGTGGGGGAGAGAGAGAGAGAGAGAGAGAGAGAGAGAGAGAGAGAGAGAGAGAGAGAGAGTGAGAGAGAGAAGAAACTGACGAGCACACAAGGGGATGATGGGGAGAGAAATTAAATAGAAAGAGAGAGAGAAATTGAGAGGGGATAGAGAGAGCTAGAGTGTGAGAGAGAGAGAGAGAGAGAGAGAGAGAGAGAGAGAGAGAGAGACAGGGGAGATAGAGAAAGGGAAGAGGGGAGAGAGAAAAAGGGGATCGAAGAGAAGAAGCAAAAGAGAGGAAAAGACACACAGACACACACACAGCAGGAAAGTGAAGCACAACAAACGGCTGAATGAGCGAGTGAGAACGAGAGTGGTGGAGAACGACAGAAGGCCAGAGAGGAACAGATTGATTTCGCTCAGGGAGGCCTGGCCACACCCCCACACTGCCCACTCAGGGTCACACGGAGGTCATAGGGCTTTTGTGAGGCCGAAGAGGTCATCTGAGGTCAGTTTAAAATCCACTCGATGATATTATATCCTGCGGCCGTGAAGCTGGAACTCTGAAGTTCATCCACAACTTGGAAAAAACTTCACGCTTCACAATCAGACTCTTAAAGACGCAGTGCGCTTTTTTTATCAGCCAATCCACTCTATACACTTCCTCAGCCAATCAGGTGACATTCAGGGGTCAGGTGATCATACTAAGTGACATGCTCTCTAAATTTAAAGCAGTTTGATTGACAAGAAATTCAGCTGTGTAATAAAAAGGAAGGCTGCACACACACACACACACACACACACACACACACACAAAAGCTGTCTTTATACTTTCGATTCCCCTGCAGGTGTGTGTGCACAGGTGAGTGTGTCAATAACAGCACCACACAGAGTCTTTTATAAAGTGTGATGAAGAAAAAACCTGAGTGCCATTCTATACACACAAACACAGTGGCCACTTTATTAGGAACACATGCACACTCATACAATTATCTAATCAGCCAATCAGGAAGCAGCAACGCGATGCACACCATCACGCTGATTCAGTTTTCTTAAAATCAGATTCATCAAAACAGCTAAATATTTTAGTTTGAGGAAATTAAATTAGTTTCTCTTTACACCCATGCTACGCAGAGCGAAAAAAACCTGCATCACAACTGGACAGCACAATCGACCTATTAGACAAAAACGTACGTAGTGTCAGATTTTAGCTAAAAACCCAACGTAAAACCCAATTTTCTGTTCAGCTTTCGCAGGCGCAATATACATGAATGTTCTGAGATGCATCTCTGCTTAACACCGGTGCACAACGTGACTATTTAATTTACCTTCCTCACACAGTTACTGTTCCTTATTTAGCATCCAAATGTAACATTTCTGAGAACAAATCTATTACTACTGATTTTTATTCATTATTAAATACAGTCCATATGATCTGACATTTAAGTGTAAATCAATTCAAGAAAAAGAAAAAAAAAAAGATGAGAATAAAGCATAACATGCTTCAATCCAACCCACACAGAAGATCTGAGCAGGTCAGGGTAAGGGCCATCCCAGAGAGCCCAACGATGGCTCCAAACTGCAGAGCTCCTACTGCCATAATGCTGATGAATTATTTATGAAAGCACCACTGCGTAAAAAAAAAAAAAAATTAATAAATAAGGAAACACCAAAGCATGGTGCAGAGAGAAGACGCCCACTTGTCCAGCATGCTACTGTAAATGCAAATGCGTGTGATTTCATATGTACAACGGCGGCTGTATGCACACCATGCGTTCTCAGTGTCTTACATCTCGACTAAAAATAGCCTCAAAGACCCAGATTCCTCCGTTCACACAAGAAATATCTCTCTCTCTCTCTCTCTCTCTCCCTCCCTCTCTCTCTTCAGCATGAAGAATGAAGAGACATACAGTTTATATATATAAATATACAGTTTTATGCTCTCTCTCTCTCTCTCTTTATATATATATATATATATATATATATATATAACATACTGCTGTTATTTAAAATAGTGACTCAGTGAAACGATTGAAGCTGAACACACACACACACACACACACACACACACACACACACACAAACGCATGGCTCAGTGTGGGATCTGACAATATGATCGATATGACAGATTCACCTCTGATTTGATAAATCCTCTGGAATCGTCGTCGCAAAAGACAAAATGAAAACGGATGAAGTGCGAGATGAAATATGGCAGCGAATTAAGCCATGTGATGGTGAAAGAAGTGCCCCAGTGTCGAATTAACGCTGAATGAACACAACGACACTCGGTGTGCTGTTAACATCGATGGCACAGCATAGAATAGACCCTTTACACTGCTGAGTTTTCTCCTACAGCATCAAATCTGTCCTTTCACTGCTGATTTAAACCCTATACTGTTCACTTTCAGCCTGTGTTATAGAATTAACCTATACTTTACTGAATTTGTTATGTAACATCGAATTAACCTCTAATCTGAATTCAATCATATAACCGTTATAGTGCATAATTAACTATTTAAACCTAGAATTAACCCCATTCACACTGCATTAAATTAAACACATATATGACAATTAATTAAATTTACAGCATTGACGTATTTACTACGCTGCTCTATTAATAGAAATAATAATATTAATATAATATCATATTAGACTAAAATCAAAGACCCTTAGTCATCCTTTATACTGTAAAATTAACACCAATAATGTTTAATTCATTCCAACATTAGTGAATGATGGCTTACTGTACACAATACTATAACAATAATCCCTATACTGATAACACATAGTAACTGAATTACTTGTGAATGAAATTCTTTAGAGTGGAATGAACTCACATTAAGTCAAATCAGTGTTTCAGTTCTCACTACTGCCTCATTCTGATTCTGTTATACAGTATTAACACGAGTTTCCTTTAATATAGAAATATTGCACTTAATGTTGTATTTAGTGTTTGTATGTAAATAACCAGTATCAGTACCAAGCTGATTAACAATAGAAAAGGAATGAATTTCAGGAAAAAAAAAATGCAAATATGCACAGATATTATAGCCATATGGATTTGGGTATATTTCAGTATCAGTACTGGAGAAGAGAAAAAAGTGATTCTAACCACCTTATAGGAAAAATTATTGAAGGACACATACAGAAGTACCCACACCAAAAACACAAAAAAAATCCTGAACGGATATCAATAACACTGACACCATTCACACAATTTCATTAACACCATTGCTGTGATCACTAAGGTCCACGTGCACCGAGCACCTGCGCATATGCGTCATCTGTATAAAAACCGAAATGGCTCTGCGCGCGCGTGCGTGCGTGTGTGTGTGTGTGTGTGTTGGGAGGAGACGAGTGCGGCCAGTGCGCAGTCTGGTGCTCCCGCAAAGCTCCCGTTGCACGCACGTGCGTAAACAACAAGCAAACAAACAATCAAAACAAACAAAACATAAAGACGAATGCATTGAGGAGAAAGCATGCACGTGGACCGCATACGCGCGCACCCCCTCTCCCACACATCCCCCACCTCCCCGCCACCCAGGTTATCCATCCGAGAAGATCGCTCACCTGCTGCAGGTAGACAAATGTCAAGGCGCACGAGGAAGAAAGCTGTGGGCGCGCGCCCACCTCAGCCAGGGCCACGCACGGGGCTCCGGTGAGCGGATGCAGCATCTCTTTCTCTCTCGTTTGCTCGTGCGCGCTCTCCTTCTCTTTCTGCAGGCTCTGCTCCGACAAAAACTCGGTATGTCGTTCCCTCGATGGCGTTCTCTTTCTCTCTCTCCCTCTCTCTCTTTCTCTCTTTCACACACACACACACACACACACACACACACTGGGTAGACTGAACAGCGCTGGATAGGCGGGTGTAACGTTACGCGTAAAAAGTGGCCGGTCTCGCGCGTCCACGAGTAAAGGATGCTCACACAAAGAAGCGCCTGGGTGGATTTCTTTAAGTACAAATGAAAGGAAGATAAAATGAATTTTACACGTAACAACAAAAAAAAGGGAAAGTTTTTTTTTTTTTTTGGTGAACGAGTTCAATTACACCTCCGCGTCCACGGTGCCGGTGACCACGCGCCGTTGTGACCGAATTTCTTCTCTCTTTTTTTTTTCCGCGCGCGCCTAATCATCTCCGCGAGGGAGGAGGAGGAGGAGGAGGAGGAGCGAGCAGGGGGTGGATGAAGAGGTGAAGAGTGGTGGGGAAATCCCAAAACACGCAACACACACACACACACACACACACACACACACACACACACACACAATCATAAAGCGTTTCAGGTGCTTTTATTATAATGCTCTCAAACACGTGCGTTGCAAAAACACAAAGGGGGGGGGGATAAGATAGGTAGATAGATAGATAGATAGATAGATAGATAGATAGATAGATAGATAGATAGATAGATAGATATTTACTATAAATCGGTACAAATTAATGTATATGAAGAACTGAACAGAAACCATATTTTACACAGGTATGAGGAAATATTTCCTAATTCACCTTTAAAGATGTTAATGGATAATTGGTTAATTTCCCTTTTCTCCCTCGTGCTGGCCCTAACAGGAGTGACTCACAGCTGCACCTTCACGAAAAAAAAATCATATAAATAATTGAGTAATATATTACTAATAGGAAGCAGGTCAAAAGAGTCAATTCCAGCACTCAAACATTAGCGAGCTCTCATTAGCACAAGAACCTGAACATTTTATTTATTTTTTGGTTGGCAATGGTTCCTGAAAAGAATCAATATTAAAAAAGTATATATCTAAATATATCTAATAAATATATATGAATAAATTACATTTGATGTGTTTAATAATATTTGGTTTATTTGTTTGTCAATGTTTACTAAACAAACAAGCATGGAATATGTCATGCAACAGATTAGTATTGTGATGTGTTTATTATTTAATTGCTAAGGAAATACAAGGGGAAATAAAAACATTAAAAGTAGGAAACAACGATAATTAATTAATTAATTAATTAAAAACACAGAAAGAAATGTGCAGTCGTCTTTAAGGTAAATCTAAAATACTAATTCTTTTGTCTCTTTCTGACTCGTTTGTATCAGCAGAATCAATTAATCAATTAAACATGCTCCTGAGGTTCTCTGCTCGGGTTCTGCCGGCTTCGTCCCGGCCTGCCCCTGGATGGTCTTCTTTTCAATTGACGGCCACTCTGTGCACCTGGGGATCCATGAAATTACGGAGTAACTCTGAGGAGCTTTGAGGATCTGGATTTGGACTGTAGTTAAAGTCAACAGTCTGCTACACTGATTCAGGACTACACTTTGCGTAATAAATGGAGAGTCTGGTTCCTTTCAAGGTTTCTTGCTTATGCCGTTTCGGGGAGTTTTTCCTTCACCACAATCTTAAGACCATCTTATCACCACATTTTCTGTGTAAGGTTTCCTTGGAACAATATTCATTGTTAAAAGCGCAATACAAATAAACATGAATTGAATCATTTTCTAGTGGCTTGTGTATCCAAAAGCGGCGCAATATTATCATAGATGACGTACGCTATATTGTCCAGAGCAGACCTAGTGAACACCCAGGCCCAGCTTTTCTTTGTTTTTCTCTTTTTTTTTTTTACTTTCTCCAGTAAGAAAAAAAATCATCCTAATGATGCAACATGCACACAGAAATTACTCTGCAAGCCAGGAATCATAAATAAAACTAGCTTACTATCATTTTGCTTCAGGCTACATATGTAGTCCCCATATACAAATAAATAAATAAGTAATCCAACACATTTCATCAGCTGTAGGTGTGTTTCACAGTCTGCCGTCTGCACAAGCATGAAACATTGCATCGTCTCGCTGTACAACAGTGATTTTAACCTCGTGCAGGACTTCTTAACGAGCTAATGAGGTGCTTCAGTTAGCTGTAGTAAAAGAAAACGCTGAGCCGAAGCGGCGTCTGAGTGAAGCAAGTGAAGAATAACCGACATAGAGGTGGTGTGATGAAGCGTAGTTACTTGGTTCCTTTTAAACAATACGACGTGTACTCTTTATCCGTTTATCATTACATTTAATGTCACTGAATGTCCATATACAAGCTATCACCCTCCTTATAGCAGCTATAAACGCTCATTCTTTCACCAGCACAATGTTTCCTTTTCGAAGAGATCCATCATGTTACATGACTGTTAAACTGTAACCAAAAACGTGGCACTGACACTAAAGATTCCTTCCAAAAGGATGAGTAATGACATATTGTGCTTTTTTCTGTTTGATTTGTTACTATGGAAACGAATAAGATTTGCAGCCACACTTCTGTCAGCACTTCTGTTATACAGTACAAAAGTGAAACATGCTGACCAATCAGAATTCAGAATGATTGATAGTGATGCCAAAAGCAAACCGGAATCTAATAATCATCAAACGTTGTCCATCTTGAATCTTAAATTCACTGATTGATTATTAACACCAGCAGCATGAGGAATTAAAACTATTTCGTACAGTATTACTGTGCAGATGTGCATTATGGGAAATGTTTTCTTTTTGTCGCTCTGCTCTGCTCCTTCCTTTTTTTTCCCTCCCATTTCCCTTTTTTTCTCGACCACGGACACGTCTTTTCCGTCTCCTTGTGTGTTTTCCCTTCATGCAGAAATCCTGACCACTGACCCGTATGGACGGATTGTCATCTGTGCCATCGTCTGTTTGTCTGTTTGTGTGTGTGTGTGTGTGTGTGTATGTGTGTGTGTGTGTGTGTGTGTGTGTGCACGCACACCCCATGTTTCCTTCCCTACAGTGATGAAGCATGGCTATCCTGCGCAGTGCATCTGTTCGCCTGTTTTTTTTTGCTGAATAAGAGCAGTTTTGTGGTGGGCTTGGTTGGTGCATGCTCAGCCTCACTCTGTTAAACGTCTTGTATAATTTATCATGTCGTCTGCGTGGGCTGAGGACTCCGAAAACTGAATTAGGTCTGAAACTTGCGCTGTTACTTACACATGACCATCTTGTTGCATTAGTGATGGAAAAATGTAACAATTCCTCCACAGCTTTTCTGTTTCCTCCCAAATTTGTTCAAGCACTATTTAACTAAGTCAATGGATATATATCAGATATCTATTATTATTCCTTACGTCTTTGACTAATATCCTTTTTATTTTTATTTTTTACTACTTCGATCGTACAGGAAAACTGTTATTTCTGTGCATATCCCAGCTGGAATCAGAGCACAGGGTCAGCCATGTTACAGCGCCACTGGAACACAGAGTTAAGGGCCTTGCTAAAGGGCCCCAGGAGCGACAGCTTGGCGATCCCGGGGCTTGGACCCTCTTCCTTTCGATCAGTAACCCACGGAGCGGAATCTTCCCCAAATTATTCCTTTTTTTATGTCACAGAGCAGTAATTACAAATATTTGACAGGTAAGGATAAGGAATAAGGAAATAGGGAATTTGTTCCATCCTAGTGTCTTCAATTCCTCTTGTTTCACTGCCATTCGGAAACAAGTTATTAATTAAAAAAATTTGGCAATGTTTATCCATTTAATATTGTAGAATGCAGGTAAAAAACGTATCAATTATCATATCAATTCTCTATAAAAGGTTATGTTCATGTTGAGTCTCCACTGAAAGGCTATCGCATTAGAACGGCAGCACAAAAGACTACTGCATGACCAATCAGGACAAAGAATTAAACATGCTATACTGGTAATATGCCTGTTTCAGGATGTCGCTCTGCTCTAACAGCTGTTTTATCCACATGAAGGATGTGTTCGTAATCTATTGAGCTGAAACATCTCTGCATCTTCTAAGCATCTAAATCACCCGATTACACACAAACGATTCTTCACAAACATGCTAATCGCACAAACGCCGAACGTCCGAGGAACCACTCGAACGAATCCCACAGCTGCTCGCTCACCTCCGGCACAAAGCCTTGTTTCAAATCACACAAAGGATCCTAAGGTTATAAAGAACTGAAAATAATGACAGTACAAATGTGGTGATTAATGAGGGCTTCAAATAAACAGAAACACGACTGAACAAATGAAATGCTTTCTGTTTATAATATAGAACAAGTGATGTCATGGCATAGAAGTGGTTAATACCATGGCAACGCTGTTTCTATGTAACCAGGAAATATCTGATGCTATGCCTAAACTAGCTAATCACATCAGATCGGAATTTCAGTAGTTAAATCATTTTTAGAGAAGAATTGAACTGAAATGGGGTCCACAACACCTGAAACATCAACATCCACCTCAAATAAATTCCCGAAATAACAACTTATGTGTGGCTAACATTATACTGTATTTATACTTAGCATGATCTGCTGATGAAGCCCTCACGAATTCCACCATAGAGAAAAATCCCCCCCACTGTTTATTGAAATTGCTTAGAAATTTGATGTTCAGACTCAATCTATTCCAGAAGAACCCACAATGATTCATGATGCTTCCGCTACATTATCCAAGAGTTTCCTCAGGAACACAAGAACCAAACTATGAGCTGTAGTAGGAAAACATTATGGCCATTAAAAACTATCATGACACCATCAATTTTCAAGTAGTTTTAATGTGATCCATGAAACTTATAGACTTATAGACAGCTGCTCCCTCACTAGACTGTTTTTTACTTTCAGCTGTAGCTTTTCTGTTAAGGTTACAGCTTTACCGCTTACACTGGAGACTCCTTCCTGTTAAAATAAATAAACTTCTTCCTTTACGTAAAACATCACAGCATCAACGATTACTCATAGAATAGAATAAAAAAGACTGAGCAGCTTCTACCCAATCATAATAGTCGAATTAAAGTAATAATACTAGTATGAATTAGAAGTGCATAACAATATTATCCATACCTTAGTACTAGTTTAAGTACACAATAATAAACTAGTACTAAGGTATGTATTATAAGTACATAATAATATTGTACCAATAAGAAGTGCAAAATAATAAACAAGTAATAAAGAATGAACTATAAGCATGTAATACAAATATAAGTACATAATAAACTAGTTATAAGATATGAGTTATAAGTACATATTTATAATATTGTACTAATTAGAAGTACATAATAATAAACTGGTAATAAATAATTAATTGTAAGTTGATTATAATCTTGTACTATTCAGAACTACATTATAAACTAGTACTGAGGTATGAATTATAAGTACATAATAATAAAGCAAGCGTACTAAAAGCATGCGTGGAGAGAAACATTCTCGTTTGTGCTCTGGTTTCTCAACATGGCTGAATGGAACGCTCAGCCCAGGTTTCCCCGAGTGGAAATTCTTCATTCTTTTCTACCACAGTAAATAAAGTACAAGAGTTGAGGATTCTGTTTTTTTAATAATTAATGATGAATTACAGGACAGAAAACACAGTCCTGCTCTTAGGCTGTAGCCATGATGTTAATTTTACTTTCAGAAAAATTACCAGCTTTTTTTTTTTTTTTCCAAGCTTGGGGTGTCTGAGCAGATAAGCCGTGGCAGTGTTCACCACATTGTCATTTAGGATCAGGATCGGTGTCGGATTGTGCAGATTTCTCGGGGCCCGGGCTCCATTTTGGCATCAGCAGCGCTGACAGACTAATAAGGGAGGACTGGCTGCCTCCACCCTGCGTCAGGAAAGTGACAGCGGCACGCCAGGTGCCCGAATATGTGGAGAAGATTGATGAAGTCTCGTGAAGGTGGATTGCAGTGAGCTGCCTGAGCCGTTCTTAGTGTTAGCGAAGGGTTTTTTCTTTTCTTTATGAGTACTGCTGGTCAGCTAATGTAGAAACTAGATCGGGATGATGGACAACATTCTGAGCAACAGGAAATAAAAAACAGCCTGAATTGTTTAGATGCTGTTGATGAGGTGAACTCATCCTGACCACTCAGAGCTCAGAGCTTTAGTCCTTTCAGATTTCCAACAAAAAAATTTTTATTCAATTGAAAACATCAAATGATATTTTTTATTAATTTATAGTTACATATAATGCTTGGACTGTCAATGTATCAAGTTATCACTTATGTTACTGCATCTATAAACATTCATTTTCCTGCTAGCCTCAATTTCTTCTCTTTATTTATAATAAGAGCAAAAAAAAAAGACGTACAGTGCACTCTGTCTCTAAAGTCAATCTATAACCTTTAGAAATATTGTGGATACTGGATACTCCTTCCTTAATCCGTTTATGTGGTCTTTCTGAATTAGCCGCTACAACGGAAACCGTGCCGAATTCAAACTAACGCAACTGTACGTGCATGAATTCATAATAATAATAATGATAATAATAAATAGAAAAAATGAAGCACTTTGCTTTTACCTCCGATAGAAATCCGTTATTCATCCAAGGCCGCAGCTTAGTTTCTTTGTGTTTTAGAAAAAGAATATAAAGCAGAGATGCTAACTAGCTTTCAGTCTAACTAGCATTTGAATCCACAGTGGCTCTTCAAATACCTCTGCAGAGTGACGGATGCTTTGGAGGTCTTTTAAAATTGAGTTGCTATGGTTTACATCACCTACATCGTGTCTTCACTCGGAGGCCATTAGAAGGAAAAAGAAAATAGACCAAAGAGCGAACGACTCTGCAGGGTGGTTACATTGACCATTATAATGACAGCTACAGCCGGCTATAAAGCCTCGCCTCTTGAATTCACGTTATGTCACGATTGTGATTGTTTATAAATAGAAAAAAAATTGCGATACGGTTATCTCTGTGTGTGATGCAAACACGCAGAGAAACCTGTAGGGAAACCGGCTCACGTCGTGAGAATTTGATCATAGTTATTACAGTGTATTATTAAAAACGCTGTTGTTTTTGGATATGTTTCTAATTTGAGGTTTGTATATAAAGAAATCTTATTAGACAAGCTACACTTTCGAGACACATCATCAGTGTTGTTCACAAATTACACTATATACACAAAAAAAAAAATAGAATATAATTAATATAGATTTTAATTCTCTTTTTAGGTATTAAGGTTTTTGAAAAGTGGCTTGAAATATTCAAAATATTAAGATGGGGGTGGAGCTAAATTCCAGCCTATAAGCAAAATATAAAACAGTAGCCTTAGTTGGTTTATTAAATGTGAAAACTATTATGATAAATAACATTTTAAGAGATGTCTAAAATTGAATGATATTTAGAGATCTATGCAACACGGAGACGGAGGCGTGTCCTGAGAGTCACATAGAATACAGATGAACATGGCAGAGGTAGAGCTGCATCTTGCAGCAGACACAACAGGAAAATAACGTCTGATTTATTTCATCTTGTCTCTTTCTACACTATAAAAGCGTGTGTGTGTGTGATGGTCATGAAGTCAGTGCTTTTTTGTCTGAACCAATGAAATAAAAGCAAACTATCTTTACTGTATTGAATTTAATTGCACTGCATTTTATTTTTACCAATAAATCCCCTTGTGTTGAATGAAATAGAAATGGGATCGCACTGCATCTTTATAGTGGGGAATCGTATCGTATCGTATCGGTAGCTGATTCCTATGTATCTTTAAGTTATTGTAGGTTATGCATCCAGAATCGCATCGGCCTCGTTTATGGAAATGCACGTGCCTGGAAACCACAGTAATAAACACACCAAACTTTACACTGACATCTTTACACCAGAAAAGGTTAGTAAAACATATTTATTGCAATAATTTATGGCACATAACTGACTCTTAGGAACCATTTAATGCCCTTTAAATAGAAATAGAAATGAAAAAAAAATACACCACACTGTAGGACTGAGCTATCGATCTCTTGTAGAGATACACAGTGTGGAACAAACCACAGATGGCACCATTTTTGCCAATTTTTACCAGCAGGCTTTCCAGCTAACTGTGATAAGTCATGTATATTTGCTTCTTTAAAACTATATTCAGTGAACTAACAGGTTTTTAACATGTAGATTGATAAAAAAAAAAAGCACAAACTAAAACGCTTTGTTCACTGATTTTTCAGGTCACTTGATAGAAATTCCGAGTTAAGAGGACGTTTTATGAGTTTAGTCGTAGAAAACTCGATCCCTCTTTGGGTGGAGTCAGCGAGATGATGACAGTCGGCGATCCTGCGTTCTGTGATGGCTGCTAAATATTTCTGGTTTTGTTGTCGATTGGGGTGTAAAAAGCTAATCAGATTATTTAGTGCGCTTAAAAAAAAACGTGTTATATATTTATTTCAAGCACAATTGGGGTGCAAGTCAGTTTACATGACAGTAATTACGGAAACAGATGGGAGCTCAGAAATGCGCCGCTGCAGAGACACTGGGCTCAACGACTGCACCGGGGACGACTGGGGGCCGGTGAGAGGGGGTGGGAGCCCAGATTGCTCAGCAGCTGAGACTGCCTTTCATTAGTGTGTGTGTGTGTGTGTGTGTGTGTGTGTGTGTGTGTGTGTGTGTGTTAAGAAATGCAGAGTCGTTTGTTATAACGCACTTGCCGTCGCGCGCTACAGGGCCTGCAAATTGATTGCCGGGTGGGACGAGTCGCGCGATCCTTAGCACCTCCGCGCATCTGGCTCACAGGAAAGAAGGAAAAGGAAGAAATAAATATATAAATAAAATAAAAAAAGGACACTTTCTGCTTGTCCACCCCCAGCTTTTTAGGCTGACAGCGCCTGCTGATTTGCGCTCCTGTCGATGCAATAAGACGCCGCTGTCCTTTTAATTGGTGACAAAAACAATCCGCGGTGCAGTTAATCGCCTCGGTGGAAATGTGCCAAAAAACAATCAGCGCTCTTCCTCTTTCTTCGTACCATTTCTTTTCTTGGAATCCAGGAAAAACAAAAAAGCGAGAGCGTTCATCATACGGCACGGAGAAGAGGCGCGGGTCAGCGGTAAGGGGGGCTAATGGCTTGGCTGCAAAGCCACACATCATAACGTGATGTGTTTGTGTCTAATTAATCCCACGATTCATAGATTTTACACAGAGCGAAATAAAGAACGGAAGGAACGTGGAAAGAAGCACGCGAAGGGCGTTGTTGTAACGCTGATTCGCCGTGACATGGCGTGCCGAATTCCGCGTGACTCCCGGGTGCTGCCATTACACTGCTTTAGCTTCCATTAACGTGTCACTTTTCGTTGGAGCGCACGGCCACCGAAGGAATACGTTATGACAGCACCGGGGGCTTGCCACGTGCGCTGACACCGGGAAAAGCCCTGGAGCTGACACGTGCCGACAGGAGTGCGTTAATTAAGCGCTCACTCAAACATTCTGACACGAAGGTGTGTTTCGCCCTCTTCGGCATTGCCTCCCGCTTCTTTTGGAGTTTACAGAAAGGATCATTATAAAGACGATGATATAAAACCCGCCCGTACAGATGCACATCTACACAGATGCTGTGAGGGAGATGAAGCAGAAATGAGGCAGAACAGTTACCACTGACTTCAGCTACAAAGATTGTGGGAAATGAGATTTCGAAACAGAAGGGAGCTTTAGAATCATTATTGATAATTAAAAAAACGTGCTGATGGCAAAAAAAAAAACACAACAACTTTGAAAAGCCAAAGATATGATTTTTTTTCTTCTTTAGCTTTGAGCTTCAGCTAAATGTATAAATAAAATTGCATGGCGAGTCGTTCAATACAAAAAGTTAACTGATAAAGTCTCTCAGTATGAAAAATACCAATTAGCTGAAAAATACCTTTTTTTATATTATATATATGATTACAACAACTTTATTAAAGACAAATCAAAGTTAAAGATCAGCTCCTATTTACAGAATGTACTACAATTTCCAGTGATACAGCTCAGCCATTGCAGCTCTTCCCCTGAATGTGCTCAAACTCATAGACGTATGTTAGCAAATAAACTTTGCACCAGAAAGAATAGTAAAATATGAACTTTTTTCCAACTTGATCTCGATGAAATCCTCTTGTGCATAAATATTCAGAGTAAAAGTATTTACATCGGGTGCATGAACATCTTGTCTTTTGTTCGAATCTCGAGCTCAGCATCGTAAAACAATAGAGACATCCATACTGCAGGAACATTGCAATGGGACGCTGTGCTCGAGTCATTAGCATATCATTAATTAGCCTCCCGCTTCCTGATGATTAACGGAGAGCAAAGGGCCTCCGCAGGGACGCGTCTTCATTTGGGAGGCTGGTAGGAGGCGAGGAACAGTTGGGGGAGTGAACTTCACAAACATGCACAAACAGCTGAATTAGAAACTCAGCAAGGGTCACGTTACAGCCAGAGGGCGCTAGCGAGACACAGCCCAATTCAAAACAGCGATAAGCATTCAGTCTGCTAGCTAGTGTTCACTTTCACTAGGAAGCTCGGTGTGGAAACAAACACTTTGTTGTTGAGTGTTAAAAAAGAAATGATCATTTTTTTACGTCCAAAAGATTCTTTTATCAGATCTTTTATAGAAAAAAATGCAAACGTTTTTACGTTTTACGTTTTCTCCTTTCCGTTTGGTTGCAAAAGGTTACAAAAGTGCAAAAGTTTACACCCCCCCAGCACTTAATGAAAAATATTTGTACTTGTATGAAAAAGACTTCTTTGCAGTGAACCTCAAATAATTTCACTGACCAGATTTTTTATGTAAAAATAATTGTATTCATTTAATTATTTATATGAAGGTGTCCCTTTTTTATGCATGAACCATTACAAAAGTCTGCGCTTAACCGTAGGACAGGATGATTTCCTGTCATAATTTATATTAAAAAACTGCTTTACTCTGCCAGACAAGGACACCTAACTCAAGTGGCAGCTACTTATACAGAATGTTTTTGTTCATGCATGTTTTCTGTACAAGCCGGTTTACACTGGACTGAACGTAGCCGTTTTCTTTAATCTCGCCTCAATCATTAGAGGATCGATCAGTTGTATATGCACATTATCCAACAATCAGTTGCAGAATTTATCCAAGATTTTATCGTGATCTCAGGATTTACAAACAAACGAGGACCATCAGAACTAACATATTTCCATTAACAACAAGTTCATATCTAGGGTCTGCCGTTTAGAACACAATCATTATTCCAGAAGTCAGCAGTCAGAGAGCTGGTGAATAATGCATACTTCCATCTAAAAAGTCGAAACCAATAAATGTTTTTTTTTTTCGCTGGAAGACAGATGGGGATGCTAATTTTAGCACGCATGGTTAAATAAAAAAAACTTTCTGAGCATAAAAACTGTTTGCACAAAATTAGACTTTGATCCGGGGGTGATCTAAAATCTACACGCATCCGAAATCTATTTCTAATATGTGCAATGACCTGACTCGACACGACTCCATTAGAAAAATGACGATAAAGCCTGCAGGTAGGCGAAACGGCCCCGAGATCAATTGATGGAATAAACAAAGTAAATCTGCGCATACCAAAAATGAGCTGTTCTCAATACAATCGTCAATTACCTCCTCCAGTTTAAATAACCACTGATGTGTACACAATACTTTGCCTTTTCTTTCTTTTTTTTTTCCTTCTCTGCATATTCGTTCAACTCCCACAGCTCATTAAAAGCCCTTCCATTTATTTGCTGTGTGCTCAGGTCCTTAAATCTGCCACAACATACGAAAGCAAGCCAATTTTGTTTCTTCCTGCAGTGTTAATAGAAGGCGCACGCTGCTTCCTCATTAATTATGGCGATGTGGAAGAAACATCCGGCACAAAATGGCTCGGAGAGAAACGTCTCCTGAGCAGGACCCACACGCCGTGGGATGGACGAGGTTTTCACCATTCGCCTCGAGGTCACATCTGGACATCACGTTCTGATGAGACGTGTTAGATTCTCATCCCAGCAGTGTGAGGGTGAAGTTTTAGCCCTCTACTGAGATGACTTTATTTCTTTATTTTTTATATTATAAATTGAACTCCGGACCGGTCATGTCGGCCAGCAGATGTTCTACATGCAGTGCGAAAGCACTGCTGAGTGACAATTTTCTTTGTGTGGTTCGTTAATTATTGTTTGTCATTATTGCAGCTATTTCAGTGGAAATTAAACCCTGCATTGCAGTTATAGCTTTGGAAAAAAATAATTAAATGTCAACATGACTGATTGCTGTTCACCCATACAGAGAATAAATAAGGAGTATTAGTAAATGTACTTACAGGTGCTATTTAGGACCCTACTCGATACAAACTTTAAGGAATTTTAAAACCTTTATCATTTATTTTACTATCATTTATTATGTTGGTAAACCACACACATTCAATAGTAAGAGAGTTGCCTAAATAAACTTTCTTGTATTACTAGAGATTTATTCAAAAAATGACCTACAATAAAATAAACCCTATTTTAGGTAATTTTATATGTGGTTCTTCCCCAATTTTGGAGGCACACAATTGTATAGGACGTCTTTAAATTTGGCAAAATGGAATTTTCCCTTCACTTGAACGAAAAGACCCAAACCAGCATCACAATAGCTGTGCACAAAGCCAGCTCCATAAAGATCTGCTTTACATGTGCAGGAGTGGAACATCTCCTGCAAAAAAGCTCTGCCCCTATTAAACACCTGTGAGATGAATGTGAACGCTGACTGCACCCCAGGCCTTCTCACCTCACCTACATCAGTACCTGCCTTTACTAACACCCTTGTGGCTGAATGAGCACAAAATCTCCACATAATTTAGTACAACATCTCACCAGAGGGGTGAAGGATATTATAACAGGAAATGGGAACTAAATGTGGTCTGTTCAAAAAACACATTACTAATCTTTGTTCAGGTGTCCACAAACTTGTGTCTGTAGAGTGTATGGACCAATGTGCAAATCTGACAGTATAAATTGACTTTCCAGCATTTTGCAGACAACCTTATCCAGAGCAGTTAAGGGGTTAAGGGCCTTGTCTAAGGGCCCAGCAGTGGCAGCTTGGTGGTGATGGGATTTGAACTCACGACCACACGAACACGTTAACCACTGAGCTACCACTTCCCTTGTAAAACAGTTTAACCTTATACTTCTCTCAGGTATTATCGTTATCTCATTTTTTAAAGAATATAACTTTAGCAGAAACTCTGAACTGTTACATGTGCAATACTCTGCAGAAGATGGGAGAAAGAGAGAGAGAGAGAGAGAGAGAGAGAGAGAGAGAGAGAGAGAGAGAGAGAGAGAGAGAGAGAGAAATGAGTAAGTAAACATTGACAGTGTTTAAGACCAGGAGTTTCTTCAAAATGCCAAAGAAAAATATAATAATAAACAAAGGAACACTGACATGGGTGGATTAAAAGCTGACTTGCAGTAATTATCCAGCTGCTGGAGCACCACAGTGGTACGGTCCAAAACGAGTGCCAATTACTAAACGCACCACAGAGAAGCCGTACCGTTACATGAGGCCAATGACAGAGCTCACGCTGGTTCACATCAACTCTATAAATGTTCAACTGGATAGGAAGCTGAGCATTAATATCTCAGAGGAAGTTACCTCCTGGATAGGGATGAAATGTTTCCTTAATAGAAGCACTTAACCTTGAACTTCTAAAAAGCGGTAAAATATTGTTGCTTGCAAATCTGCTGCTGGGATCATAATACTGCACGCACTTCGGTAACTAAAGAACTACAGATGTATTAAGGTATTAAAGTATTAAGGACGTAAGGACACAGGGGGCGAGGTTTGTTCGAGAAGTGTTTTTCAGTTTTACATGATATGCAAAATCATCTCGAGTGTCGAGACATTTTAGGTCTACCGTGGTTTAAGTAACATCTTGTAAACTGTGTTTTTTATACATTTAAATAAAATTGTCTTTGCACATAAGGTTTTCATAAGCATGTGTACCTCGAGCAAGGGCCTCATTATGTTGTTAAGTGCTATTTTCTAGGACAGAACAAAATCCTGGACTATTCCTGTACTACACCCTGGAAACAACACGATAAATCTGGATAAACTTCTGGATTTCAGTTGAAATTGAATATGTAATTTATGTATTTTCAGGATGGTGTTCTCTCGTTTAATTCTTAACTTTTTATATCTATATTCTGATGCTTATGAAGTGCTGGATCAATACAACTAATCTGAATTTCACATACAGTTTTGGTTTATGTATAAACTTTTCTCTGGACTGAAAACAAGAAGAATAACCCCAGTGATGATAGGCTGGTTATCTAATTCCCTGCCATACTTTTTCAGCAAATCCCTGCCGTGCCATTAAATGTATCCGTAACACAGAGGTTTTAAGTGACCATTTAACCGAAAAACAAACAAGAAAAACCACTGCTAGTTTTTATGAAATCAGATGACCGAGGTGTGTATCATAAGTAATTAATCGACTGGATCAACATTCCACATTTCCTTTCGTTTTAGCAGAAGCTCCTGAAGTCGTTTGCACTGTATTATCCCGGGACTTATTAACTCGCCGTATCGTCGCGGGCCCTCGTAGCGAGATAACCCTTAGCCAGCCTTATCACCTACAGCACAAAAGCGCCGCGATCCAATAGGCCTTCGTGTAATCCATCTCTGTCAGCCGCATTACCAAAATTACCTGTCACAAGAATCATGGTCCAGATCCTGTGATTATAACACACACACACACACATAATTTGGGCACATGCCTGAAAAGTTTCTTGCTTCCCATCCTTTTCCAGTTCTGTATTAATTGCTAATTATAAATTATAACATTGAAACTCGTTATGGAGGACAATGCAAGAGAACCTCCAGGAGAACCTTACAGACTGATGCAAAACAATTCATCAGAGAGTGTGTGTGTGTGTGTGTGTCATTAACAAGAGGTGTAAAGTTTGACCCGTGTTTGTAATTCACACTTGCACAGATGTTGTTTGTTCTCTATACAACCCATAGAGCTTCCAACTTCCAACAATTATACTAACAGAACACACACACACACACACACACACACACACACACACACGCGCGCGCGCGCGCAGGCTTAAGCACGGTTTAAAATAGAAATGACAATGATACCACCGATTGAGAATGTTCCAGGGTGATAAATGTGTTAATATAAAAGTCTTTGGCGACGCTAATGAACTGGCTTCCGCTCCCGGCGTGTACAAATGAAACGTGGATGTCAGAGATCATCTCGCGCGAGCGCTTCTTTTAACACGTACTTTAAAAGACACATATAACCTCGACTCGACTCGCGAATGTGCTCCGATCTCCACAAATTAATCCGCTTTCATCTTCCTCATCTCTTTCTGCTTTATTGAAGAGGAAACTTTATCCAGGCTACGTTTAGAATAAAGGTTATTTATTGCACGTGTAACACGTTTTCTGAATTCTTGATTCTGATTGGTCAGAAGGTGTCAATATTAACAGATCAATAACATAATCACATGGATCTGAGGGGGAAGAAGCTCTTTATAAATTAATAAAGATATAAAGTGGATCCAGTAGCTGATGAGGTGGAGTTTAGTTTATATATTTAAGGAAGGAGTCTCCAATGTCAGAAGTAACTTTACAGCTTTGTCGTTTCTGGTAACATGCTAAAAATGTTTTCTTTTAAATTTCTAGAGTAGGAAAAAGTGATGAGACTAAAGGTGAGAGAATGAATTTATTTCAGGGACATTACATTAAATATAACTGTTAAAGGATAAAAAGCGTGTTACTAATTAACACAATTAATGAGTAAATTTCTGCATGAATAAACCACTTATGGATGCAAATTTAGGGGCGGGGCTACATTATGGGTTCTATAGATCAAAACAAAACTCAATATTGTTGTAAAATCACACATCTAGAAATGTCAAACTTTTGTACAAATTATTTGATCATCCAGGTATAAAAAACCCCAAACCTCATTTCATTTAAATTGTTTAATATATATATTTTTTATTTAATACATATGGCACTGAGAATGATATAAACCTTACCGTCGAATACTGATAGGACAACCTATTCTGTATAATTTATAGAACAGACTCAATTATGTCACGTTTAACATTTTCTCGATATATATTTTGTGACTGACGAGAGTAAAAATGTCACCTCGTCTTTACGGATTAAAGTTATATTCCACGCCTTTCCACGCTGCCCATAATTCTGTTTAATACGCCGTGTCTGTCTTTTAGGGAAATGTATTCATAGTCACACTGCACTTTTTTTTGTGAGGTTTGGATTTTGTTAGCAGACGGATGTGACTTTAAGAGACTGAGAGAAGGCACACACTGAGTGCTGGTTTTATTCATAATTCACCACGGTCTGGGGTTATCCATCTGCCTGGTTTAAATAGAAACGCTGCACCATTTGGGCAAGTACAACTATATATATATATATATATATACACACACACACACACATATACACATACACACATTTGTGTGTGCGTGAAAAAGAGAGAGAGAGTCATGGGGTCCTATATCTGCATCCCAATTCTACACAAAATCGATTCCCTGTGCAGAATTTATAACCAGACACTACTTTTCCTTTGCTGTCTTATTTTAATAAATATTAAAGGGGGAGTAAGAGGTGGGGTATAATTCCAACTTTGCTATTGAGAAATAAAAACCAAAAACATTTTTTTAGGGGAGTAAGAAGAAGTTTATTCTACATTTACAAATAGAGTCTCCTGCATTAGTGCTTTGATACCCGGCACAGGACAGCTATCTTTTCTGTTATTATTCTTATTTTCTATAAAGGAGAATGAACGATGGTTAATAGCTGCTAAACAATATAAAGTAAACCGGAAGTAACCGAATGGGTAGAAATCTAAACGTAAAGATAAACATGAGGGGGGGAAGTAGCCCAGTTAAATTTATTTGTCATATGTACAGATATCTTACAGTAGGTGTGCAAAAATGATGCACATACTGTATACATAGTGTGCAACTAAGTGCAATGGTATTAAGAGTTCTGAGAATTGGTTGAATATAAGATCATTTGATCATATTAGATGTCACATGCACTTTATATAAAAGGGAGTGGGGGTTAAATACATTAATGAGAGGTTATGTACTTGTTACTACCTTGTTTCCTTGAAAAAACTATTTTCTTCACTTCTCTAACACACACTCCATTACATTATCTGTTTACCCCAGGTACCTGACCTCCTCCACCATCTCCACCTCTTCTCCCTACACAAATCACAATATCCTCCACAAAAATCATAGTCCATGGAGACTCCTGTCTGACCATAACTAGTCCGTCAACCTGTCTATCTTCACTGCAAACCGCAAAGGGCTCAGAGTCGATCCTTGATGCAATTCCACCTCCACCTTCAACCATTCTATAATTTCTGATGCACACTTCACTGCTGTCACCTTGTCTTCCTACATGTCCCTTAGATTTTAGTGTAAGTAATATGCACAAGGGGATGTAAAATAAAATGAATACATTATTATAAAGGATGCTTTAGGTTTAAATCGAACAAGGCCACATGCTCCTGTAATCAAGCATAGTGTGAACGTTTGACTTTGCTGTAGTCCAGTCCAGAGCCGGGAACATAAGAGCATTATGAAACATCTGCGTCAGCGAGCTGCATTGGAGACGACAGTATGTCTTTCAGAGCAGGATAGCTGCCTGCTTTAAATATTTATAGCCCAACACATCTATCTATCTATCTATCTATCTATCTATCTATCTATCTATCTATATATATACACACACACACACACACACACACAGTACATGCTGCTGTATATTGCTTTAACAATGCCCTTTCTGTTTATATCGTACAGTGTTTACTTTGGGCCGTAGTCCACCTGCTCTGAGCACAATGCATTACAATCACAGGCTACATAATAGCTTTAGGGCAAAAACGCAGGACAAGCGATCATTAACAGCAAGTTGGTTTTACACACACACACACACACACACACACACACACATACACGCTCGTACATACACGAACACACATGAACACAAAAGAGCCATAATGCGATGTCATTATGCAACTAATCACCAACGTTTGCAGCTTAAAAATGGTTATTATTCATTTACGTTTCCATTCAGCGGGTTGTACCCAGTAGTAAAGCTCATTCTCTTATTGAAAAGCTCTCTTCCATTATCTCAGCCCTATTTCTTTTTTATCATTATACACAACGATAATGGAACGATTCCCAAGGAATTGCTACAGATCGGACGATAGGGCTGAGGAAAATAGAGTGCAGATCCGCCGACGTGGGAGCTCTGATGGCGCTTTGTCATGATAAATAGGTTGGTAATGTACATGGCTCGTGGTGGAGGGATAGACGGAGCGTCCGTGTTCGCTCGTTCTCCTGCGATTTTCAATAGCATGTCAAGCGCAGGAATGCTCCCCACGGCCAGTTCCGAGCGTCTGACACAACACGTCCTGTCCTCGGTCGTCTATTAAGGCCGCCTTTGACTTTTCACGGAGCTAATGACGTTCACTATTGTTTCAGAAGTTTCCTATGACAATGTGTGTGTGTGTGTGTATTCGTGTAGGCTTTTATATCTAAACGGAGACCCAATGGCCCCATATGGATAAGAACATCTGAAGGAATAAGATTCAATACAATGACACATTATATCTGACAAGTACAGTACTTAAATCTTTTGATATTTAGGACAATGTATCAACTACCATTGAAAAATGTGGAGCTTTTTGTTGGTAGGAGTGATGTTGTGGAGACATTTAGCTGGTCCTCATAAAAAAGGTTAGTTATTTATGAATGTATGTCTGCTATTTATTATTAATCTCTTCTCAGGTTTCCTCGGGTTATGGCTACTGGACTGTGTCAACGGAAGGTCCTCTCTAGACTATTAAGCAGGACAGAGGCATGTCTTTCTACGTCCCAATGAAGACCAAATGTCGCTATAAGAATAGAAATATCTATTTGTAATCCTGTGGTGACATGTGGCAAGTGACTAAATTATGTCAATGAAAGGTTCTCAGAAGGATATTGTGTGTGTGTGTGTGTGTGTGTGTGTGTGTGTGTGTGTGTGTGTGTGTGTGTGTGTGTGTGGGTGTGTGGGTGTGCATGTGTTGGAGGTTGGGAATGAGAGTTCTCTCAACTAGCTGAGAGAGAATAAAAGAAAGAGCGTGCAAGAGCGACTCACTCTGCGTATTTGTGTGTGTGTGTGTGTGTGTGTGTGTCTCACAGTGCTATTGTTCACCGCACAGAACCTGTCAGCACAATTTTGCTAATATGCAAGCAAATCTACGGGAATGGTGCAGAGCAGAGGTCAGTGCTTATAATATAAATGACACCTTATTTTCCTGCACACACACTTTTCTCGTTTTTTTTTTTTTTTTTAAACACTACTACTCCATATGCTCGGTGCTCGGGTGTAGTAGCCGAGAGGTGTAAGGCTAAATTGCAGTGTGTGTGTGTGTGTGTGTGTGTGTGTGTGTGTGTGAGGGAGCAGGAGTTTGTTTCACATTAATATTTCTGTGCATTAATTACCCAAGTGCCCCAGCTCCCTCACTAAATAATTTAATGTCATGTTTGATAGACCTCCCCCCCCTCGCTAATTGCTAATTTGAGTGTCGATAATTTATTAGCGCTGTTTGATTGCTTTATGACTGCTAATGCAGTCACAACATGCTGTGTTCACACAATTTTAAAAAAAATGTTTTAATCAATAATAAAGTGTGTTGCTTTTGCAACACACCATCACCCCCCATCACCCCCTCTTCTAGTTTGGTATTATGCTGAATAATATGTTCCCCATTGGTTTTGCACTGAGGAGATGTTTCTCTCTGGTCACTCTGCCAAAAGGTCCAGATCGGTGGAGGGCTGCAGTGGTGGTTGTCCTTCTGGAACTTTGTCCCGTCTCCAAACAGGATCTTCGGGGCTCATAGAGGCCATCGGGTTCTTGGTCACCTCTCTTACTAAGGTTCTTCGCCCACCAATTGCTCAGTTTGGCAAAGTGACCAGCTCATAGAGGCCACTGTGATCTCAGAAATCTTCAGTGCAGCAGCAGTTTTTTATCCTTCCCCAGATCTGTGCCTTGCAACAATTAGCTCTGTAGGCAGTTTCTTTGACCTCACGGCTTGGTTTTTGCTCTAATATGCATTGTCAGCTATGAGGCCTACTATAGAGAGGTGGATGCCTGTTCAACTGATGTCTAATCAATAATCAATCCACAGGTAGACTCCTGTGAAAGTGTAGAAACATCTCAGCAATAGTCAAAAGAAATGGGAGGCATCTGGGCTCATTTCTAGAATTCTGTTTTCATTTTGTCATTATGGGGGACTGAGTGTGGATTAATAAGAAAAAAATATATTTGATCAATACGATTGTAGTATCCCCTCTTCTGAGAAAAAGGTCCACTAGATTTAGAAGTGTGTCAGGTACTGATGTTCGTGAGGTCAGTAGACCTGGGGTGCAGTCAGCGTTCACATCCTAAAGGTGTTCAGTAAGGATGAGGTAAGAGCTCTATAGCAGAACACTAAAGATCTTCCATGCCTACCCATGTAACGCAGATCTTTATAGAGCTGGCTTTGTGCACAGGGGCAATGTCATGTGCTGGAGCAGGTTTGTGTCTCCTAGTTACAGTCAAATTTAATTCTACCGCATCCAAAGAGCTTACAGTTTGGGAAAGAACCACACTTTTTTGCATATAGTGTAAATATAAATTGCTACTAAAATCCATTTTCCTTTCAGGTTGTTCCACCACCAGAAGTGACTACCTTCTAATTGTATGCCCAGGAACATGCTGTTAAGCATTGTAACCTCAAGTCACTAATTTAAACTCATCTACCAGTGGATAAGCATTAAAAAGTGACTGAACCCAACTTCTTGCTGTTTTGTAAAAACATATGATAACACCATCTCTCTAAGCCCAGTTGAATCAATCTGCACAGAAATTACACATTTTATAACAATACATGACAAAAGGTCATTATTGAGGGAAAAAACCCACGTTATTTGTCTAAATGTGCCTGAAAACGTGTCACTGTAATTAAGGCGTCACCTCCACACACGACTTTTACACCTGCTCTGGAACGGAATTCTCATTATGGAAACGCTTGGAAGTGACGCATTCCTGTCACCCAAGTGTGTATCATGTCCAGCTCGTTATGACTGTGTAGGCTGGTCACCTCTAGCACGCACACATGCACACACACACACACACACACACACACACACACACGGTCCTAATGAGACTACGAGGTCCAATCTGGCTGCACATGAAAGCACGTCTTTGCTCAACAACCTGAAAACTGGCTTCGGAGACGTTCCTTTCAAGATGTTCCTGCTTTGAACGATCCAAGGTTTTATCACGGCGGGATGACATTCCGTGTCGGCTTAAAGGAAAAGTCCGTCCTGAAATGCAGTAAAGGTGTTTATTTGGAAATATCTGTCAAGCGCTAATTTGCCACTGCAGTTCCTGTGAGAAGTTAGTGGTTATGAAGCCACGTCATGTGATACACCACCGTCGTTACTGCTGTGCCAAGTTACAATGCTCTTTAAGAAAAAATGGAAAATGTGTAAAAATGGACAATAGTAACTGCTGGAATCAATTGAAACAAGAGAGAAGTCCCCGAATGTAACGTAGGTATCAGTAAAGAGTCGGCACGGATGGTTAGCGATCTACTTAACCATGAGTGTTGAGAAAGCTTTGGAAAGCTTGAGCAGTGTGTACAGTTAAGAAAGCTGGCCAGAAAATACAAATACTGTATCCAAGTGCA
Organism: Silurus asotus; assembly: GCA_024362625.1. Classification (NCBI taxonomy): domain Eukaryota; kingdom Metazoa; phylum Chordata; class Actinopteri; order Siluriformes; family Siluridae; genus Silurus; species Silurus asotus. The sequence goes on from MU551605.1 coordinate 1,573,237, forward strand.
CGGCTTTGAGCAGGTGATATTATTTACGGTAATGTCAGAAAGTGAATGTCTCCGCTGTTATGAGTAAAATCGCTCTAACGCAGGTCTGAAACAAAACTGTCTTATATTATTATAAATCATTGGCAAACCGCGGCAGAATGCGCCACACATGGCCGCCGTTTGTTAAGCACGCCATTAACGCGAACGGGAGAGCAAACGAGGACGGATGATCATGAGCGCTTAAACATTCTGTTGCTTTGTTACTGAGAATGGATGATGCTAGAGGCGTTTTTTTGTTTTTTTTCCTTTTTCCCAGAATCGCTTTACTTTGCTCGAGACGTTGCTAAAAATGGAGGAGCGATATCACGAATGACCGAGGAATGCCTCCGCATGGCACGTCGCTCAATCGCAGGGTCTCGTGCGTTATAAATAAGTGCCTTTGCAATTTAAAGACTTTCTTTCAGGGCATGGTGTGTGCCGGTGTACAGTCTCTAGAGCTTATCCTTGGGCGCGAAAAAGCGAAATAAATCCCGCCTGCACTAGAAATTAACAATATGCAAGATTGTGTAAACATGTGGGAGGAATAAATGTCTTCCATTCACACTGGTGTGGAATTATATCTACATAGAGTTCGACAAGCATGAAGGCGACGGCGTGCAATGAATCAGGAAAGGCAGGACAATTGCTTTCGGGCCTTTTCAGGGTTTTTTTTTGTTTTTTTTTTGTGCTCCGAAAATGCCAAACACAGCCTCGCATCAATAAAGGATTAGCCCTGCAGTGGCGACTGTAGGCCGCCTGAGCAAATAAACAACGGTTTATTCTGCACATTCTCTCGCTCTGCAGTCATCCAAACAATAACTCATTCCTGTGCCCGTCTGAGATGGCAGAGCATCGTGGGTACGAGTGACAGTGAGCAATGGAGCCGGAGGCGGCTCGGAAAAGCCGTGTTGTTATTATCTAACCAGAGCGATACGGCGCACCTTGAAGGGAAGACTCAGATCCAAGCGTCCCTATCTTTCCTCCAATTCCCCCGAGTGTGAAATCAGTCACCTATCTCTAAAACGCAAACCCTCCGGCCTCTTTATTCACATGAACGACAAAAGATTCGCTCCTACACCTCGTCCGGCATCGTATCTATTACCGCTGATGTTAAAGGCATCATTCTTTTTTTTCCACCTTCCCTTTCGTCTCTTGCCTTCTCTCTATATGGGTTTCCTGTGCAACAGTCCGATCTGATGAAATCAATATCTGCCCCTTTACAGGCATTAAAAACCAGGCAGGCGGAGACTGCTGATACGACTCAGTCTTATCAGTGTAGGAAAAGCACCGCGCTAGGAGAAAAGTGAGAAGTGCTTCCTCCTCGCCGACCCCTCCACCCTCTTGTTTTTGTTTTTCTTCATTTTTTTTTTTTACAGCATGACTCTGAGTCCCGCGCACTCCTTTTAAACACAGCGACATGAAAATGTTCACCTTGACTCGAGTGATTTTTGTAATCAAACTTTTTTGGACGTATGCAACACCACTGAAATCTAATTTCCATCAACTGTCTTCATACACTACCTGCCCAAATAAAAGTCACACAATTAAAAATGTATTACATTTATTACCGTCCAGAGTCATTTTTTTTCAAGATCTTGTATTGATGATGGGAGAGTCGGACCACTGAGCAAAGTCTTCCCCAGCACATCCCAAAGATGTGAAAGTGACGTCTCATGCTCCATAAAACACTCTTTCACAATTTGAGCCTGATGAATTCTGGCATCGTCATTTTGGAGTCTGTCCGTGCCATCATGTAGTCAGCTGACCAAATTCTTTGGGCACATAATGTTGCTGAACCGAGACATGACCAACTGCAGCAACCCCAGATCATAGCACTGCCCCCACAGGCTTGTACAGTAGGCACTAGGCATGATTGGTGCATCAGTTTATCTGCCTCTCTTCTTACCCTGATGCACCCATCACTCTGGAACAGGGACTCATGAAATCACATGGCCTTCTTCCATTGTTCCAGAGTCCAATCTTTATGCTCCCGAGCTAATTGGAGCCTTTTTTCTGATGTGTTTTTTTTTTAAAGCTACACATCTGTTTAGTCCTAATCCCTTGAGTTCCCTTTACATTGTGCGTTCAGAAATGCTCTTAGTTTCACTATCAAACACAGCCGTGAGTTCTGCTGTTCTTTTTTTACGAATTGTTTTTACCAAACGTTTAAGTGATCGTCTACACAATCATTCAAGATTTTTTTTCCCCACCATATTTCTTGCCGAAGATGATGTTCCCCACTATCCTTCCAGTTTTTAATACTGCATTGGACAGTTCTTAACCCAATTTTAGTAGTTTCAGCGATCTGTTTTCTTTCATTGATGCATGCCAATAATTTGACTCTTCCAAAACAGATTAACTTCTTTTCCATGACCTTTGTTTGTTTAAGAAATATGAAGCTACTCACTGCATCAGTTAAATCACGTGTTGCCACCTGAAACATAATCATTCATGCAGTAATTATCCAGTGGGATCTTATTAAATCCAGGTGGTGTCTTTTTGTTTTTGGATGGGCAGTGTATACGCATTCACATTCTGTAACAACCAAAAAGGACATCCAAATAATTCAAACACACAGGAATCACTGTCTAAATATAAATATACACTAAACTATAGATTCTGTTTAAAACATTTCAAATATTTGGAGAGTAATGTAGTAATATCAGGATGTTTTTAATATCAGATTTTGCCAAAAAGAAAAAAAAAATGGGGGAAAAAAAGGAAAAGAAAATTACAAACATATAGGAAAAAAATGCCAAATAAAAAAATACATTAAGGATTTGTCTGCCATTCTCTGCATTTAATAAATGTTTTGACCAGTGAATAAAATTGAAAGCCTCATATATCACAATATAACTAAAAAGCGCAAACAAAAAACCTCACACATTTTTATAAACCAAATGTCAAATGTTGAAATTAAATATGCAAATTAGCAGAATACCACACATTTTAAATAAGCATATAAACTAATTTACGAAGCACCGTATTTGAAACATTTGAGTGTGTTTTACCTTGGTGCTTCCCAGGTCATAGGTCAAAAGATGACCATGCATCTGGTTTAATAAAATAAACCGCGTTAATGTTGTTAATGAACTTTTTACAAATTGTAAAGAATAATTTTCTGATGCTGGTGTGATTAAGGTTCAGTGCTGTTACATGGTGATGACACTATTTAAAAAGATTACATCTTTAAAACTAATTTGTCACTGATGCACCTGTATCACTTGTTAAAGATCCAGAGAACATCAACAATAAAAATCTCCCAAAATTGACACTTTAACCCTGTTCTTTCCCTGAGTGAAAGATAATTGCCTATCAGATCCTGTACAATCTCCTAAACCTAAACTCATTTTGTGTTGTGAGGGTTTTCTGGTGAAATAAAATGAAAGAAAATCACCACATTAATATAAAAAAAATAAAAAAAAACGAGATTTGGACAAAATCCCAAACAGAATCTCATCACGCTATATTGAGGAACTCCTGATGAGATGCACTGAGGCTCCAGTCTACATTTGGGACCCTGCGAGTGCCACTCGTATCCCTGCAGTGGAGTGCTGCGAAGCTCACACTTCAATTCCACGCTGCTAATTAAAAACGTTAATCTGGAGACATTAGGGGTCAGGCGGGGTTAAGTCACTAGAACTGTAGTTCACTTCGGGGACAGGATCTCTGGACGAAAGCGAACTTCATGATTAATCCCTTAAATTCTTCAGAGGTTTGGGTGGAGGGTCAGCAATTAAATTAACAACTACAAAGTTCGAAGGTGATCATGGAAGGAAGCGTCATCTTTATTCAGGTTTGTACAGTTTTACTGAATCATTACAGAGAAACAAAACACTTTCTGTGATATATTGATAATTTGTATCTCTTACAAAAAGCCATGAAGGATCAGATGAAGCTTCAAAAAACGTATAGTTACAGTGTCCATTAATGTTCAACATCTCCTTATAAAAATCAGAATCCACTGTGTTGTGGTGGTCTGGTTCATCATTATTCACTGGTAACTGGATGATTTATAGCACATTAATAAAGGTTTATAAGGGATTCATTAATTAGAGTTAATAAAAATGTTTACAAGGATTCATGTTTCTCACTGGACTGACATTTTCTAGTCGCCTTGAGCCTTTGAAGCGTTCGATCGTGCTCGGTGATCTCGATACCCAACAGCTTGACAAACAACATTCAAAACACGCTGGGTCGTCACCGGGACCGTAAAAGATCTGGTTGGGTTTTTTTTTTCGTTTTGTTTTTTATGGTCGAAGGGAAGCATTCGATATTAAACCAAGCCTCAGAACTGGTGAAGAGGACTGGAGGTGATTGCTCTGGCTGGTGCTGATATTTGTAGATAAATGCCATGTCCCTGGAGGTTCTGCCTGCCGTGAATTATTAGCAAAGCTTCATTGATCTCCATCAAAATCACAATAATCTCCGGTTTTCATCCAGGTCTTTACCGGATGCTCTGCTGCAACTGTTATCACAAAGGTGTTTTCCCATCCCTTCTTTTTTTTTTTGCTCTGCTGCAACTGTTATCACAAAGGTGTTTTCCCATCCCTTCTTTGTGTGTGTGTGTGTGTGTGTGTGTGTGTGTGTGTGTGTGTGCGCACGAGGGGGGGCGGGCGGTGCTGCACTAAGGTGATTTCTTCCCATCCTTTGCAGGGTGTGTGTGTGTGTGTGTGTGTGTGTGTGTGAGAGAGAAAGAGTGTGCGCGGTGTATTGGTTTTATAGGCTCAATAAAAAGACTAAAGCCCCCTGCATGACTGCAAAGCTCTGCACCATATGTGGACAAACTCGATTCCTTTTACGGTGATGAATACTGATATAATAAAGACGTGTTTATGGAAGAGCTTCTCCATATTTTTTATTTTTTTTTGTGCTGGAGAATTTCATTACCGAGTCCATGGCCGTTGCGGGTCGCACTCGAGCGTAACGGAGTGATGCACAGTGTTTGGACGATAAAGATAAATATTCGATGATGATGTATTTATATCGGAAAAAAATACAATCTTAATATTCGTACTAGTGCTTATAGAATCACGTTCTACCAGAAAGACTATGCATTGCAAATCAGGAAAGATGAACACTAATGCAAAAGATTCGATGTTTGTGAAATTGAAAAATATCTCCAAACATAAACGAATTTTGCCTCCTTTTATAGGCGCCTGAAAGCGACCTGTCGTTACCACGGTGCCACGTAGCAATCAAATGCTAAAACGCAGTCAGCTCTTGTCAGTCATCGATGCCAAAACCCTCGTCATTTCGAGGCGCTGAGCAGGTAATCACCAAATAAACAGAGAACAACATGGCAAGAAGGAAATGTAATATCGGACAGGCAGGACCGAAACCTCCCAGGGCGAGGGGCGAAAAAGTGGAATCAAATGAGATCGCCTTCTTGTGACACGGGCCTTGTTCCTTCTTGCCCCGGTGCATGCTGGGATAGAAAGTGGGGTCAGGAAGGCTGTCTCTCGCGCTCGATTTGTGAGCTGTAATGAAATGCAGCAGCCCTGCTTGTCACAGGTCAGCGAGCCGTCTTGCACTGCAAATGCCAAGCCCATTCGTTATGAAAATGCTATGCATTGATTTGTCATACGCCGCAAAGCTCTGTCGAGAGGGGCCATTTTTAAATCTGCGCCGTGCCGACCGTGGCGTTACCATTAATACCTTTCACACTGGCTGAGATTAGAGAGTATTAGAGTAGCATGAATAACATGGTGCTAAGTCTGGCTGGAATTAAAAACAGAACGACAAACCAGTTGTAATGCAATCGTTTAGGTTTTATATATATACAGATTTACTGTCCTCTGAAAATAACTCAACCTACAACCATTATTGTCTAAATAACCTGCAACAAAAGTGAGTACACCCTCAGTAAACATGTCAAAACTGTGTCCAAAGTGTCAGTATTTTATGTGAGCACCATCATGATCCAGCACTGCTTTAATCCTCCTCGGTATGGTATTCACCAGAGCTGCACAGGTTGTTGCTGGGATCCTGTTCATTATTACACCAGTATCGTTATACATTGGTCAAGTTACCACTCCATGTAAGCCATGCGTTATGTCAGAGCCATAATATAGCACATGACAGTATTTAGTGTACTTCCTACAGTATAAACGTAAGGAAAATGTGACATAAGGTACATGGCATAAAGTGTTAATAACAGCTGTTATTAGCCAAAGTGCATGTTATGTCAAACTATGCACTACCTAAGCTGAAGGTGACATGACGATAATGACAATTGCTGCATTAGCATTATGTTACAACAGTCGTGTCACCTCTCAGGGTTATAATTAAATGTCATTGTGCTACATAACACTTTTATAACATGTAATAACCAGGGCCTGAGCAGCATCTCTAAATACACTACGTAATAAAATGCCTGTTGGAAACCCTAACCCAGACTTCTGATCGGAAGGTCATGGGTTCAAATCCCAGCACCACTGAGCGGCCACTGAGCAAGGCCCTCAACTGCTCAGCTGTAGAACTGAGATAACTGTAACTCGCTATTTTATGAGGCATCTCCCATGTGCCCTCATTTAAATGTAAATGTTGATGCAAGTGTTAATGGCTGGAATAACAGCAGTCAACAGAAATACCCTAAACATTTGAGTTATAAGAAAAACTAGCAAGTGGAATAACGTTACATTGCGGTAGTTATCATTACACATAAATTATTAATATTTCACCGCATTTCATTGACTTGTACTCTGCACAAATAACAATAAAGGTTAATCAAATCTAAAAACAATTACGACAATTCCCTGACATGCTTACAACCTGATTATACCAGTCTTATAATGTTTCCTCCACCTACACCATTATCTGAACCCAACCTCATGTTATAAACTTTCTTTTTTAGCACTTCGTATGCTTTGATGACAGATTCTGCAATGTTGCAATATCATGATTATTTAACTATAGTTTAGACCATGCGTAATGACATATCAGCCTGTGCCACAAAATTTCCTGATACTTATGCTAATTCTCATGCGATTCTCATCTGCTTTATAGCACATTTATGACGCTTTATATCCTGATCGATAGTTTGTTGCTAGACAAACGCTGTCTCAATGTTTCAGTTTCAATTTCACTGCAAATGAAGTGAAAGCATGTCATTAGGAATGTTATAGAAATGGCTGGGAAAATAGATGTTACTGCAGGTTGAGTAATACAACATGAGCATTTAGACTGTAGATCTTTAAAATCATATACAATGAATTTAAACATTTTTCCAGAATTAGCTGCTGGTGTTAGCCGATAGACAACCAGGGCAATTTTAGCCGAGTGTCTAAAATCCGAGTCACACGGTAAACACGGTGGCTGTGATGCTGTAAGGAAAAGACAGCAATACATTTTGCCAAAACGGTACAAAAAAAGTCTTTTGAATGCAGCGATCATATAGTCAGATGAATTTTAAAAAAAGTAAGGATGCCAAGGTTCATAAAGTCAATAGCTCAAAAAGATAAATAACAAATTCCAAACAAACGAAACACACACACACACACACACACACACCAACACACCCACACACAAAACCTCACGTGTGTGTCACGTTTCCTGCATGGAATATAATCGAGGGCGACCTTTATCAATCAATTGAATAAACTGCTTTCAGAGCATCCATTGAAAGCCAACTCTGAGCAGGAGGTGCTTTCGCAAGCACTTTTTTTTCCAGGGAGCAGGGGCAGCTGAAGATGAGAGAGAAGCAATACCGTCAGGCTGGCCAGTTTGGATGGTGTTTCTGCTGCATCAATTTATTGGCCAAAACCACAATCCAACTGGAGGAGGTCCAACTGACAGTAGAGCAAAAAAAAAAAAATAAAAAAATAAAAAAAGAGAGAGCGAGAACGCTAATGCAACACTTTTTCACTTTTTAAGAGGGTGAGATTTAAGGGTAATGGACAGGGTGTCATGGGTATGATCTTCTCTTTCATAAAACGTACAGCAACAAAACTTCAGGATACAATTTTATCCTGCGACAGAGGACCGTTAACTTTTAGCTACTGTATGGACAAAGCAACAATGATGTAATGTGTGGACGAATGCAACAGGACAAGAGTGAGGTAAAAAAAAAACTGAAATGAAAAAGGTAGTTCATCATTTAGAAGCAGGTTGAAAAGAAGGGGGAAGTGAAATCTGGATTAACAACCTAATAACTGTCAGGCGCAATCACGATTAGGCCAAACTTGTCAAAACATTAGCAGACAGACCAAAAAACAATTACAAATCCTCACAAAAAAATCGCACAAAAATAAATTGCGTAAAAAAAAAAATGCTGAGATAATAACAACCAAATTCCACATGATAAACAAGAATAATACATAATCCAGAAACAAGCATGATTATAAAAATGGACATACCCAGAAAGAGAAAAACAGGATTTCTCACAACATAACGGTAAAAATAAAGACTTGATGAGTCACACAATAAACACACATTCGTTAGATGATCAACACATAGTAGGTGTGCACATTAGAGACAGAGCAATACACATGCCAACATACTGAGAACCACAGAAAGGCATAAGAAACTATAAAAGTATCAAATGCACACGTTTGTTTGTGAAATTTGTAAAAATCTTCTAATTCATTTTTTTATATATTTATTGTCGAATATCTTATTGATCCCACAAGGAAATTGTAATTTCTTCGCATATCCTAGTGATGTAAGAAGCTGGGGTCCGAGCGCAAGGTTATCCATGGAGCACAGAGGGCTAAGGGATTTGCTCAAGGGCCCCCAAAAGTGGCAGATTGGCAATCCTGGGGATTAGACCCCCGACCTTCTGATCAGTAACCCAGAGCCTTAATCTCTGACCTACCACCTCCCTGACCTATGTAAATTAGGCAAAAAAAAAAATCAACAAATCCAAACGATTGGCTTAAGTGATTCTACGGCCCAATCATGTGGCTTGTGTGATTCAGCGTTTGAAAACTACCTTTGAAGACACCATGGTTTCAGAAAGTGCTTTATACCTTAACAGCACAGTGAAATTTTTGTGAGTGATGTTAGGAAGCTGAGAGGTCAGAGTGCAGGTTCAGCCATAATACAGCATACCTGGAGCACAGAGGGTTAACAGCCTTGCTCAAGGGCCCTGAAAGTGGCAGTTTGGGGCTTGAACCCCCAACCTTCCGATCAGTAACTACTGATCTACAACTTCCCTATCAGACAATAAACATTATAAAGTGACATAATAATAGTGAATAATAGAATCTTGGACAGAAGTACAGAGATTGTTGGTGCTTCTGATGGCTAATACAATAAAACAAAAGACACCGCACACACCCCCAGCACAACACCACGTTTTATATAAAATAAAATAATTCCTAATTAAAATGAATTCCCAAACATGTTCCTAACAACGTCTTACCAAAAAAACTACCGTCTGTAGAAGTAAAAAAACTCAACGTTCCATGCCATATTCCTAACAGGAGCATGTAGGAGGCTTCTGGTTGATCCACTGCAGCATAAAAAAACCCTCCTCGCAAGTAATAACAGCTTTCCGGAGAGCATGAATTGTTTGGGACGAGCTCTCAACGTGAAGAGCCAGGGTGCTTTTGTAATGTTGTGATAAGGAATAATCTCCTGCAGCCAGATGATGCACCAGAAGTTGAGAGGGTGACTCAGGTCGCCCTAAAATCATGCTCATCTAAATAAATCCTCTGGTTCCAGTTGAACAAAGTAAGAAAGCGGGAAAAAGTGCGATAGTCAGATTTACCCCAGAGGTCAGGGGAAAAAATACAAATAAAAAACACTTCACATTGCACATTAGTGTTCCTTTTAGCAAAGAACGAGGGAGAAGGGAGGTGGTATGTGCTTTTTGAACATCCCAATCCACAGAAGCTGTTATGATACCCTCCACTCTTCTCGGAAGATGTTCTACTAGATTTTGTGGAGATTTTTAGTGAAGGCAGGTACTGATGTCGATGAGAAGGTGAGGAGGCCTGGTGTACAGTCAGCGTTCACATTTATCCTAAAAGTGTTCAATAGGATTGAAGAGATTTTCCACTCCATCCCAAGTAAATTATGGAGCACCATTTCATCGTCCCACATCCAAAGATGTCCTGAAAGTTCCTGAAAGTTCCTGAAGCATCGTTTTGCACTTATAGCACAGCACTCTAGCAAAACAAACCATTTCTTATTAATTAAAGTAGAACAAAATGTCGTTTATAGTTAAAAGTGTGTATAGAGTGTAAAAACTTTTTTTTTTTTTACATTCCTGTGTTACTTCATTCCAACAAGAACGTTCTTATAAAGCCACCAGAGCTGCTGTTCTAAAAAAAGATTCCACTTCTGACCAATCAGAATCCAGGATGAACTAAAACAAAGCTGAGGATTTAATATCGGGTCATGATTTTAAAACTTTGAGTCTGTAAGTGCTGTTTTGTTCAAACGAACGAGAGAAAAAAAGGAACAGAGTGATATCTGCTCCTCGAGGGAAATTTCAGCCTCTTTCTGCAGCGTCTATTCCTTCAAGACGGTCCACGTTTCAATTAAACATTCAATATTCATCACTTTAATATCAAAGATTCAATTCGCTGTAGTTACACCAGAAGGCAATCAGAGAGAGAGAGAGAAAGAGAGAGAGAGAGAGAGAGAGAGAGAGAGAGAGAGAGAG